>JAVTVY010030795.1:0-128900 GCA_036873755.1 Hanleya hanleyi
AGCGAAAAGACATTTTCAATAGCTGTCTCCGCAGTAGTATATAGCCGTGATTAACCCTCCGGTTGACCTTTGACCTCAGAAATTTGCATATCACGTGACAGAGATCAAAGGTCATTGAGTGCACTTGACCTGTATCCTTTCATCTTGTCTTTGACCTTGGATCATGTTTAGAACAGGTTAGGGTTTTCCCCATCACGTGCGGTATGACGTCACTTCCGGTCTGTGTGAATGGGGCCTGTGAACCTGATAGGACATGTACTGACCTGTCTGTGGGGTTTTTCCCTACAATATCGTTCACTTTCGCGTGTTTCCGGTGAGGTGTGATGGGTATTTTCGGTGAGAGGGGAACATGATAGGCCATGTACTGTCTGTGGGGTTTTTCCCCGCCAGAATTTTGCTGTCGTCTGCTTGTCACGTGCAGAACACCTGGCTCCCCGAATTGCAACATTGTTGCACGTTCGATTGCCCTATATTCGGGTCCTATACCATTGATGGGATGCATGTACTGTATTTGGGGAATCACGGGGAGATCACGTGATAGTTCAAGGTCATATTGAATGATAGGAATGCGTGTACTGACCTTTTGGGATCTAGGGGAGCTCCTAATGGGCCGATGGAGTTGAATATCGTCATTCTGCGCATGCGCGGTAGACAAAGGGCATGTAAATAGACGTTTTGGGGTCTAGGTGGGCCCTTAGTGGACCGGTGGGGTCGAGTGAGGTATCAATGTGAAGCCTATGTGAGGGGGCATCCGACAGGAGGGTGGATGTGGGGTAGGAATATCGTCATTCTGCGCATGCGCAATAGAAAAAGGGTATGGAAATAGACGTTTTGGGATCTAGGTGAGCCACTAATGAGCCGATGGAGTTGAGTGAGGTATCAATGTGAAGCATGTGTGAGGAGACATCCGATTGGACTAGTGTCTCGGCCGTTGGCAACATTCTACGCATGCGCAGACAGGGAATTGTGGGAAAAGGGTGTGGAAATAGACGTTTTAGGGTTTAGGTGAGCCCTAATGATCCTATGGTGTCGTATGAGGTCTTATTTTAAAGCTGTCGTGAGGGGGCATCCGCCTGGGCTAGTGTGTCGTTCGTTGTCAATAGTCTGCGCATGCACAGTCTGGCCGTAGTATAGAAAGCAGGAATTTTGGGGAGGTGTGTGGGGGTGTGTTTGGGGTAGAGATGGACCGCTATGGGTCCGAATGGGTCGTGGAAGATGTCAAAGTGAAGCATGTGTGGGGTAGAGTCAGAATGGCGTGTTTTAAGTGCAAAGTCGTGTCAATCTGTGCATGCGCAGTTGGTTGTAGTAAGTAAGGTGGCCATTTTGGGGCAGTGCAGGAAGGTTTTTGGTGTCGAGATGGACCATCCTTGCTCCGAATGCGTCGTGCGGGGTGTCCTTTTGTAACTCTCGGGGTGTAGACCCGATTTGAGGGCTGTCCACGTCATCTGTGACGTCATCGGTGACGTCATCAGTACGAGTAGTAGCGAAAGTGGACATTTTGGGGCAGTGAAGGAAGGTGTTTGGTGTAGAGATGGACCATCCTTGGTCCGAATGCGTCGTGTGAGGTGTCATCTTGTAGCAACGCCCGCCAACGCCAAGCTTAACGATTCAACGCCCTGGTGAAATAGCTCAGAAGTTCTGATTTTCTAGATATTCCATGGAATTGTCACTAATTCTTCGAAATGCAGTGACGCCCATCAACGCTCGTAGTTACGCCTTAACACTCTAACATAACGCCTTGATGCCATGACATAGACCGGAGAGAGAACAACAGCAATGATGACACATGAGAGAACAACAACAACAAGAAGTTTTTTTTCATATAGTTTATTTTCCCCAATGTTACAACATACCCACGCTGAGGTAGCCGCGTTGGGTATGTTTACAACTCAAGAAAACTCTTGTCCAATCAGAGGCCGCCATTTGGCGCTGCATCTGTTATATTCCTTCTTGTCCGTTAGATGTATTTTCGGTTGCTCTTGTCTGTCGCCATTTCAGAAAGTTCCATCTTTGCTCGGTGTGACCTAAGCGTCGTCGGGCAGGCCTGGATATTCTTCGGGTAGCATGTCCTGAAACAGTTGTTTGCGCATTCTGATCGTATTTTCCAGGGCCTCGGTGGGTGGTAGTCCCATAGCCTCTTCCAAGTGACGTTTGGTCTTCATGATGGACCTGTGCGTGCGGTCGCCTTTCATTTCAAGCGGTAGTAAGGTATACTGTTCATAGATCGCCATGGCTGTTTTCCTGATGCGGGGGCGCATTTGGGTGTACGCCTGTTGTAAATTATCCTCTCTGGCGTCCTCGATCGCTGCAGCGTAAGTATTGATAGCTGCTGTCACAATACGATCCCAGAAGGTAGGTTCTGCATCACTTTCCACGGCATCACTTTCCACGGACGTAGGCTGACTATATGAGGTCAAGCTCTCCGTATCACTAGATAGACTCTCAGCAATCTCTGTTTCGGTATCAGTCGATACATTCTCAGCAGTCTCTGTATCAGCATCCACCTCAACGGACTCCTCGGAGTCTTCAATCCCATGTATATTTTTCTGGTGTCGCATCATATCGTAATGTCTGGTGAACGTGCGTTCGCACTCAGAGCAAATATAAGCCATGTTGACAGTTGAACGTCGACTGTGCGTGTTTTTGGAAATACGCTTGCTTTTATAGACAGTAACGCCCATCAACGCTTAGCTTAACGCTTCAACGCCCTGGTGAATTAGCCCAGAAGCTCTGATTTTCATGGAATTGACACCAATTCATCGAAATGCAGTGACGCCCGTCAACGCCCGTCGTTACGCCTTAACGCCCGTCTCAACGCCTTAGCACACTTTCTTAACGCTTTAACGTCGTTTAATGATGCGTTCGAACAAATGTTTCTTTTGTGCTATTGCTCTGACATACGCCGCTTTTCAGTTCATGCCCGAGGTTTTCAACATCGACGCTGTTTTTTTCAATTTCCATATGGACTGGGTCCTTATCCAACAATTTCATATGGGTCACGAGGTCGACATACCGCTGACGTAAAGCCCGTCGTAGTCTGGGTGCCAATTCGACCAATACATAAGGACTGATGAGGGACACATGTTCATTCTTATATGTACAGACACCACCACCAACACCACCACCACACACTACCACCACACACACACACACACACTACCACCACATTCCACCACCACCACCACCACCACCACATTCCACCGCCACCACCGGGCGTTGACGGGCGTCAACGCCCGGTGCTGGTGGTGGTGGTGGTGGGAGCTCCCGTGTGGCAGAGCTCTTGGATCGGAGCTCTTGGAGCTCAAAGCCTGTGGAGCTCAGTGCTCGGAAGTGAAATTTGCATATGACCTCTATGAGGTCACTTCCGCTTCCGTTCACGTGACCGGAATTGACCTTTGACCCCTGCGCGCAATTTTTATCCGGTATTGTTAGCGCGCGCAGGGGTCAAAGGTCGGCCCGTACTGAACGGAAGCGGAAGTGACCTCACAGAGGTCATATGCAAATGTCACTTCCGAGCTCTGAGCTCCACAGGCTTTGAGCTCCAAGAGCTCCGATCCAAGAGCTCTGCCACACGGGAGCTTCCACCACCACCACCACCGGGCGTTGACGCCCGTCAACGCCCGGTGGTGGCGGTGGTGGAATGTGGTGGTGGTGGTGGAATGTGGTGGTAGTGTGTGTGTGTGTGTGGTGGCTTATATTTGCTCTGAGTGCGAACGCACGTTCACCAGACATTGCGATATGATGCGACACCAGAAAAATATACATGGGATTGAAGACTCCGATGAGTCCGTTGAGGCGGATGCTGATACAGAGACTGTTGAGAGTGTATCGACTGATACCGAAACAGAGATTGCTGAGAGTCTATCTAGTGATACGGAGAGCTTCACCTCAGATAGTCAGCCTACGTCCGTGGAAAGTGAGGCAGAACCTACCTTCTGGGATCATATTGTGACAGCAGCTATCAATACTTACGCTGCAGCGATCGAGGACGCCGGAGAGGATAATTTACAACAGGCGTACACCCAAATGCGCCCCCTGCATCAGGAAAACAGCCATGGCGATCTATGAACAGTATACCTTACTACCGCTTGAAATGAAAGGCGACCGCACGCACAGGTCCATCATGAAGACCAAGCGTCAATTGGAAGAGGCTATGGGACTACCACCCACCGAGGCCCTGGAAAATGCGATCAGAATGCGCAAACAACTGTTTCAGGACATGCTACCCGAAGAATATCCAGGCCTGCCCGACGACGCTTAGGTCACACCGAGCAAAGATGGAACTTTCTGAAATGGCGACAGACAAGAGCAACCGAAAATACATCTAACGGACAAGAAGGAATATAACAGATGCAGCACCAAATGGCGGCCTCTGATTGGACAAGAGTTTTCTTGAGTTGTAAACATACCCAACGCGGCTCCCCCAGCGTGGGTATGATGTAACATTGGGGAAAATAAACTATATGAAAAAAAAACTTCTTGTTGTTGTTGTTCTCTCATGTGTCATCCTTGTTGTTGTTGTTCTCTCTCCGGTCTATATCATGGCGTCAAGGCGTTATGTTAGAGCGTTAAGGCGTAACTACGAGCGTTGACGGGCGTCACTGCATTTCGAAGAATTAGTGACAATTCCATGGAATATCTAGAAAATCAGAACTTCTGAGCTATTTCACCAGGGCGTTGAAGCGTTAAGCTTGGCGTTGGCGGGCGTTGCTACAAGATGACACCTCACACGACGCATTCGGACCAAGGATGGTCCATCTCTACACCAAATACCTTCCTTCACTGCCCCAAAATGTCCACTTTCGCTACTACTCGTACTGATGACGTCACCGATGACGTCACAGATGACGTGGACAGCCCTCAAATCGGGGTCTACACCCCGAGAGTTACAAAAGGACACCCCGCACGACGCATTCGGAGCAAGGATGGTCCATCTCGACACCAAAAACCTTCCTGCACTGCCCCAAAATGGCCACCTTACTTACTACAACCAACTGCGCATGCACAGATTGACACGACTTTGCACTTAAAACACGCCATTCTGACTCTACCCCACACATGCTTCACTTTGACATCTTCCACGACCCATTCGGACCCATAGCGGTCCATCTCTACCCCAAACACACCCCCACATACCCCCCCCAAAATTCCTGCTTTCTATACTACGGCCAGACTGCGCATGCGCAGACTATTGACAACGAACGACACACTAGCCCAGGCGGAAGCCCCCTCACGACAGCTTTAAAATAAGACCTCATACGACACCATAGGATCATTAGGGCTCATCTAAACCCTAAAACGTCTATTTCCACACCCTTTTCCGACGATTCCCTGTCTGCGCATGTGTAGAATGTTGCCAACGGCCGAGACACTAGTCCAATCGGATGTCTCCTCACATATGCTTCACATTGATACCTCACTCAACTCCATCGGCTCATTAGTGGCTCACCTAGATCCCAAAACGTCTATTTCCATACCCTTTGTCTATTGCGCATGCGCAGAATGACGATAGTCCTACCCCACATTCACCCTGTCGGATGCCCCCTCACATAGGCTTCACATTGATACCTCATTCGACCCCACCGGTCCACTAAGGGCCCACCTAGACCCCAAAACGTCTATTTACATGCCCTTTGTCTACCGCGCATGCGCAGAATGACGATATTTCAACCCCACACCCAGCCCATCGGATGTCCCCTCACATAGGCTTCACATTGATACCTCATACAACTCCATCGGTCCATTAGGAGCTCCCCTAGATCTCAAAAGGTCAGTACACGCATTCCTATCATTCAATATGACCTTGAACTATCACGTGATCTCCCCGTGATTCCCCAAATACAGTACATGCATCCCATCAATGGTATAGGACCCGGATATAGGGCAATCGAACGTGCAACAATGTTGCAATTCGGGGAGCCAGGTGTTCTGCACGTGACAAACAGACGACAGCGAAATTCTGGCGGGAAAAAAACCCACAGACAGTACATGGCCTATCATGTTCCCCTCTCACCGAAAATACCCATCACACCTCACCGGAAACACACGAAAGTGAACGATATTGTAGGGAAAAACCCCACAGACAGGTCAGTACATGTCCTATCAGGTTCACAGGCCCCATTCACACAGACCGGAAGTGACGTCATACCGCATGTGATGGGAAAAACACTAACATGTCTAAACATGAGTCAAGGTCAAAGACAAGATGAAAGGATACAGGTCAAGTGCACTCAATGACCTTTGACCTCTGTCACGTGATATGCAAATTTCTGAGGTCAAAGGTCAACCGGAGGGTTAATCACGGCTATATACTACTCTCCGCTCTGGCTCCGAAGAAGTAATTCTAATCAGCTTTTACAGCGGAATATGTGTTTTTTTCAGAAAACAGGTATTTTCTGCAAGTGCTCAAGATATCAAAATTATCTCCACTCCTGTAGCGTCCTGTCCCACCGTTTCACGATTCCATAAGGATATCGGTTCATTCTGACATAATGGATATCCGATTTTCCTTGCTGGAATGGAAAACCCAAGAAGAAAGACCTACAGATGGGGTTATTGTTGCAGAATTGCACCACAGTGGCTTTCGGTGAGGACTATCACAGAGCCAAAGCAAAATACAATGTAACTGTGCAAGAATTTGTCGCTTCGTTTTCAAAAAAGTGGTCATATTGTAATACAAGCTTTTCGTGAAGTTCATGTGAACAGACTCCAACAAAGCGTGATGGGGATACACTATTCTCCAGAAAGCGACTGTACCCGAGACCGAACATGTCTGTATAATAATGTATATGTGATGGTTAGATCCGGAGATATTGGTCAACGTCGCCGAATCATACAAGACGGCGGATATTCTCTAATGGACGACGGCTGAATTATGAATGACGGACCAGACGCTTGTAATTTCAAGCTTTCGTTTGTTTGTTTTTTTTTGTAAAGAAACTGATTTTTGGATTTACTAATATAATACCTAAAGGCTTTTTCGTACCTCATCGTGGCTTCTGTTTTAATACAAGTAAATAAATAGTAGGATAAATATTAAAACATACTATAGCATGAAGAATATTATATGCAAGTAACGTACGTACATGGCAAACTAAATACGTGAAGTCAGCCTAGTGCAATTAAGAAACAAACGCGTTCCACGTGATCATAATTAGCACAGCTACAAACAAGCATATAAAAATGGTTTTCTTATAACCGCAATATATACATGACTATCACTACATATATTCAGTTTAGACACAGATGATGTGGAGTGGTGGCTAAAAGACTGCGGTCGTTCCGCCATTGGTTATTGTCATCGGCGATCTGTGTTCGACTTCCATTAGAGCCAATAACAAAAATACAACGTTTATCCCTTTGTGGATGAAGATGTTTGAACCAGTAATTCTCACATGTTTAGTTTTCCGAGAAGGTGGTATGAATTTAATATAAAAGTTGATATGTATGAAAAACAGTTCTTATGATTCCCCTATAAGTCACAATGCTACTCAAAGGGTTTAGTAAATCCTGATCCCACTGGAAATATATATTCCACTCTGTAAGTTTTTGTACATATTATGCCAATAGTATATTAACCAGCAACAGGTGTGTCTAAATCAGCCAGGTGAAAGGTCTCACGTTAATTGAAGAGAGAAGATCATGCTCAGTATTCAGCAATGAGTTTGTTAGATGCCCGAGAGCGAATGTCCTTTCCGGAGAAATATCGCAGTAAAGAGGATCACTCGCGCGCGAACTCACAATGAGGCAGATTTCATAACAGGTAAAATAATCCACACATAACAGATCAATACTGTCAAGGACTGAGGAGAAATTAACTCGGCGTGAAATCAGTAATATTCTCGTAGCCAACTTACTGTATATTTCATCATTTGCAGTTCGTCTAACTTGACACCTGTAGTCCTGTCGATCAATAAACGATGAACAGGTATAGCTATGAGTGTGAATGTTGTCTAGTGATTTTCTTTTGACATTTGTCTCCGGAAATCGTCATATGGACTCATGTTAATGCATCATGACAAGTCACTATCACAGTTACGCTCGATTAAAATTATATTTATTATGATCTCGTCTCCACATCCATCATATCAGGTAGGGTTAACACATCTCATTGGCAATGACAGGCATTTCGCCAGCCAGATTGGAATACTTATGTATACCAAGCAATGTTGATGGAATAGGAATATATGAGTATCGCACATTATATGAAATAAGGCAGGTATCACGACTTTTCCAATAATAGCGCGATGTTCCTTTATGCGGAATTGCCATCGATGCTGTTTCCGGAAGTGAGGTACACAATAACTGTTTGATAAGATAGAAGAGTTGTTGCTAAAACACACGAAGTACATGTACATGTTCGCAATTTCCACTTATGTATTTCATACGTGTATTGCGAACCATCAAACTCTTATAAGACCTATCTTCTTTATCATATCTGCTTCTTAAAGTGGTCGACTGAACTCTACTTGCGTACTTGGACAACGATATCGTAAACTGATTTTGAGAGCAAATAGATGAAAACAATTCAGGTCAATAACAAGTATGATTTTCTCTACAAATTACCATTTACCGGATCAGAGAAATGTACTCACATAGTTCAGTAAAGGTGGAGGGCGAGCGATAGCACACTTTATTAGGAAAAATGTTTTACGCATGAATACTATTACATAGGATTTTATTCCTTCACTGCCACAGATTGTTTGTAACAACGCTTGTATAAGAGCGTATTCGGTGAACATTATAACAAAAGCCAATATGACAGTCTCGAGATAGAACTCTTCAACCAAGACAGGCGCGAAACGGCGTTATTGCCCACGTGACGTTGGGCTAAGCTTAGGCACTGGACAATGCTTCAACATTGGCCCTAAGAAAATAAATATTTCGAAGACGTTATTGTCTCGGAGTTAAATAGACATTTGCAAACAAAAGTAATCGACTGTACAACTCCGTGAATAACCTAATACAGCATTGCCAAGGTTAAAATATGGTTCCTTGACTAGCCTCAGCGTAACGTCACAAGGGCAATGACGTCGGCTCGCGCTTTTTGTGAGAGTTCCATCTCGGGACTGTCATGTTGTTCCGGCCCGATTGGGAGTATGAAAAGACACAAGAATTTGGTCTGGTTTCACCGGCCAGCGAGAGCTTTAGAAAGAAAGCGCGCAATAAGATCTAAAGTTGTTGCATTATCAAATCACTACTATTCCCTTGCCAGTTATTGGAAAAGTAATGCCCAACTATACCTGCATTGGTTAGTACTTTTGCTGACCGCTGATAGCAATTTTGACGATTCACCATAATGAAGATGATCACAATGATTGGATTTTGTTCGATTAGGTAACAGGCAGATTGCGCTCAACATATAACTAACAAGGGATGATGAGATATAATTGAGTGGGATATCGTTTATATTTTCGTACCTACATGTAACTCGCCGTATATTAGTTGGAGTTTGTTCAAGTATAGTCAGCAATGGTGTCATATAGTAATAATTAGCAATGAATCGATGCACAGACGAGTGTGATTCAATTGCTAGAGACGACCAAAAGCTCCAAGCGTCCAACTGTTTGAGTGTATGACCGTTAGCTCCCTAACATTTGAAAATTATATTACCACTATTATAAGTCGATTTATAGTAAATGTCAAAATGTATAAATGGTTAGCTGGTTTTCGGGACCTGCAATCGTACTACAGGAAACTACAAGAACAACACGTTGCATTTTCAGCAGCATTTGAATTTGTTGACCAAATGTCAAGTAGTATTCCATTCTCTTCTGACATGTCACTGCATTTTCAATATTTTGCTTCAGGTCATACATCCAAACAGTTTTATTCGTTCTAGTTATCAGACTTGATCCTAACTGGTATGATAATTATATTGGTCGAAATCAGTTGAATTTGTCACAATGTCCAATAATTATTGGGTTGAAAATATCAAACTTTCTCATAGAATATCCGTCTTATATCATAAATGAGGAGTCGAAATAGCAATAAACACAGTAATAATCGGTCACAGATTTTATTCTTTCAATAACCTATCACATAGCATATCTTTTACCATGGTTTAAATCACGATGTAAACGCTATGTACTGATAACGGACTAATTGTTGTATTTTACAGTTGCGTTATTCCATACTTCTATCAATATTTTACTCTTGCAATTCTATATATGCATACATAGTATCTTCAGTGTTCTATTAAATGTTATATATTGCTCACATTAAGAAGTTTTAACTGACTGATTCCAATAAAAACGCTGTGTTACTGTTTTTGAATTTGGGGGTGAACATATCAATAATATTGAATACCATCGAATAATTTCAAGTACATTTGTCTCTCGAGTACGGCTAGTACAGCTGGGCATTCTGCAGAGAACTGTCGGATATACACTAGGCATGCACCCCAACCCACCGGTGCTGAAATTGAATACTTGTTGGGACCTTCTTTCCATACACATGGGTCTGACTGTCTTTCAAAGTAGACTCCCAAGGCGAATGTGGCGGGAGCTTGCACAGTGTTGAAGATATGTAGACGAGAATCATCTATATTTATTGGAAATTGTCAGACACTAAATCTCCGATTGCATTGTAAAGTCGGTTGGTTTTTATTTGCCCAAGATATGCCAAAGATATGTGACCAAAATACATTTTTTGCAGGTTTCATCTCAATTATAGATGAATACTAAAAAATTTGTTGCTCATGGATTCAGAGCCCAAAGACATCGAAACGTATACACGAGAGCTTAAAGCCGTTGTGCAGGAATCGGGTTACACGAATACCGTGCACTTACTGGGATTGAAGTTAGGGTGTACATCTGTTTTGATTTGTGATCTATAGTATCGCAGAATATACGTTCCAGCGAAAAAATAACTGATGAATAGTATCTCCAAGAAGCTTGATCAAGTTCTCTAGAATGACAAAATCAATCGGGATAACAACGTATTTATGTTTTATCTGCAACCGAGCGTTAATTTTCAAGCCAGACGGCTCAGATGATAATCCATGCTCATTGAATTTGAGAGCGGCATATCTCCCAGGGGCGGAAGAAGTCTAGATTACATTGATAAATACTTTACGAATAGATATAATAATATCGCTTGTTGGTGCAATTCCGTTGAAATACGTGAATAAGCCACTGTAGCTCGAAAAGAAATTGACCCACTACTATGCCACATCCTTCCGTGTAGTCCATATTCGGTGTAAATAAACTATAGCAACTCACAAGAAAGGCATTGCCCTTTCATACTTTCATCACCGAAATCTCACACTGTTTGATACACAAACTAATTTAGAAAACTCGGACAGAAAATTATTTCACCTCACCTTGGCTCTGCGAAATACGAGACCGCGTGTTGTTGTTAATCAGTCTCTATCTTACCCCTAGGGCTCTGTAAATTATTGATACTTTTCCGAGACATTAGGAAAGCGACGAAAGGAGTTATCTTAGTATCACCGTGGGAACCATTTATTGCTTAGCTGCTTCGATTTCTGTCCGTCCATATTTTCAAACGCACGAGTTGGGTTTTTATCAGCAATATGAAAATATTAATTCTTAAAATTCTCCAAAAACACACCATTTGCAGCTTTATGGAAATAAGCCATTTTTACTCAGGGACAACAGTCTACACTAAAATGCACTGGGATTTATTGGATAGATATTGCATTGCAGTACAACATTGACTCTGGCACGTATTTAATTATTTTACTTAGAAACATGACAAATTAAGGTCAGGTGATAAATTTTTGTGCAATTAATGACTTTATTGTAGCAAACTACCTTCCATGGAGTAGTTGTTAATAGTCGCGAAAGTGAATGGCCAACAAGTTTGTCAGTTACTTGTCGACGGGGGGTGGTTCTCTCCGGGTACTCCTGTGTCCTCCACCAACCAAACTGACTGTCATCATACGAGTGAAACAACCTCGACGTTATTCACCGTCTCACTAAGCGACAAATTCACAGGCCATATACGGGACCAACGTAAAAACAAATGACAGCAATTAATCTGCAAGAAAAGATCAGAATAACTGTATATATTTATGTTAGACCTCACACAGGCGCCACTTGAAAACAAAAATGTAGCCGACAAATGTTGCCGCTGTTCTGAATGACACCATTTCCTTGACCCTCAAGGTAGTTTTCAAAAGTTCAGTATGGTTCTCAAAGAGCAGCCAGGAAAATCGGTTATATATCTGGGTCAATGAGCTATTGAAAGATGTAGAACATTTCACATTCCCACCTGCTAGTAATTCTCCAACGGCAACGGCCCAGTATCATTGTTTTTTTTGTAATATCCGCTTATTAAGGCTTCATTCAGAAATATACAATGGACAGTGCCAATGACTGCTGTGAATCTTTTTCGTGTTCATCCTTGATATGGGCTAGCCTGGTTTCCTATCAACCTAAAAAAACTACTCTATTAAAAGACATCTTTGAACGATATCGATGAAAGCATTACACATTTCCAGTAGCTCAGTTTGCTCAGGCTTTTTCAGTAAAAAACAATTTATACTTTTTCAGCGCAATGTGTTATCTTCGAAAGCAGGTGCTCTAGTTATTCAGCATCTCACCCAAGAAAATAAAATCATGCCCACTCTTGTAATGTTCTGTCGAACCGTTTGCAAGATTCCATAAGAATGTCAATTCCCTCTGGCGTAATAGAGATATAACCCTTGCTGGAATGTAAGAGTACAACATATAGAGTTATTATTGCAGGAAATGAATCAAGGTTTTTGGCGATGAATATCGCAGATTGACAACAAAATACAATGTCTGGGTGCAAGGGCTTGGCACTACGTTTCATATTAATTCCGCTTAAAGCGTTGTGAAAGAAACTGTGGTCCCTAGAGACCAGTGTCCGGTATCCTATGCTTTACCTAGGGCGGACTCAGATATCCAAGCAACGCTTTTCAGATGCCAGTGTCTGAGCTGGGTTAATTCATAGCAATCGGACACCCATATCTGGGGGATCGCCGTTTCATTACATCGAGACAAAGGGCGATACAAGCTGAAATACAAGCGTCTAGTCCGTCATTCAATATTCAGCCGTTGTCCAGTAAATAATATCTGCCTCCACAATACAAAGACCTAATTCATATGAGAGCATGTAGAACATTTCACATTCCCACCTGCTAGTAATTCTCCAACGGCAACGGTATCAATTCCGCTTAAACCGGTGTGAAAGAAACTGTGGTCCCTAGAGACCAGTGTCCGGTATCCTATGCTTTATCTAGGGCGGACTCTGATATCCAAGCAACGCTTTTCAGATGCCAGTGTCTGAGCTGGGTTAATTCATAGCAATCGGACACTCATATCTGGGGATCACCGTTTCTATTACATCGAGACAAAGGGCGATACAAGCTGAAATACAAGCGTCTAGTTCGTCATTCAATATTCAACCGTCGTCCAGTAAATAATATCTGCCTCAACAATACAAAGACCTAATTCATATGACAGCATTAGCACCAAATTAATATATATATATATATATATATATATATATACATATATATATATATATAATCATAGTTTACATAAACGTAGGCTAGTTTCCTACAAGAGAGAAGCGGTCAACAGTTTGCAATAATTCTGGCAACTTATCACGATGTTCCAAAAAATATCAAATCCGTATCGCCGATCAGTATTCTTAAAACGTTCACTACCGGGCCTGAGGCTGGGCCTTGGAACACTGTCTGTGTATGAATGTATATGTAATATCGTGTTATTCGGACTGGGGATCTGGATAATCGAGTCGGCGTTATTTTATGCCGGATAAAGAACCTGATATATATGCGGGTGGCGATGTGGCCGTGGTGGGTACAGAGCTTGTCCTGTGTGGCAAGGTGACTGGTATAATAGACGATGTGAATGTCCAGCCCATCAAAAGCAGTATTTGATTTCTTGCTTGTACTGCGGATTCATTTGCATTATACAGTAATGGCCAGTTATATAGACAAGACGATAGGAACATCATGGTATCTTACCGGTATCATTGAAAAAAATTGAAGACTCTCTGTTCCAGGAAACTTCCGTGATTGTGTTTATATATTTACATGTTTGAAAGTTGACGCTGACCGTGTTACTGAGATAAGGGCTTTCGATTATAGATGTCAAACTTTAATGTTGACGATCGACTACTGAATGTCGGATCTGATATTCTCCTTTCGCATGTTGTATTTTCTTTGGAAAATAGCAAAAATAGAAGAAGGATTAGTGTCTATCCATTCCTGGATAAAGAGGTATGCACCTGAATTTCTCACATGGTTAAGTTTCAGAAAAAGTAGCTTCTTTTAATTTCTCAGCTTCTTAATGCAACTCCAAGAGTATAATATTAACTGTTCCCACCGTGACTTATTTTCTCCTGGTCAAGTCTTCTTTCATATTATACCAATAACATATCAACCAGCTACAAGAGCGTCCTTTTCACCCGTGTTCATTGAAGATGATCGTCGCAATATAGCTGAAATATTGTTGAAAGCGACGTTACATTCTATTCACTCACTCACTCGCTCACTCATTGAAGATGACAGATTTTTCAATCATGCTCAATATTTAGCGATAAGTTCTATTAAATGACCGACAGCGGATGACATTTTGGGTGACATATCGCAGGACAGGTCACAAGGCATTAAGAAAGATGGGTTAGCTAGATGAGCTATATCATTTCCCCCCGAGCTAGCGTATAGATAATTCAGCTTAAACCGGTGCTAGGGTAGTGTGGTTTATTCATAGTCTCCTCGTGAACAACCGCAGTAAAAGCGCGGCTGAGGCACTTAGGCTACGTCCGAGAATCCTCCGTATTTTGGATCTGAATGTGAGGTGCCAAGACATGATTTGAGTCATATGGTTACTTTTCAGTCGCCAAACGTCATCTTTTTTACCTCTTAGATATCTCTCCAATTTAGTATAAAATCTAAAGACGGCCATTCATTCTATTAAATTGGCCGGTTATTCTTACATGCATTTTATTTTTCGAAGAACCAACTGTATGCTTGAATATAAAACGGATCCAACTGAGATTGATCAGTGCAGATTTCGCCCCCATAACTTTATTGTGCATGCATCCGATTTCTGGTGGAAAATGATACATCGTCTCTAGAAATGTCCTGTGGAATCATATGAAGGGGGTTCCAGGCAATTTGAAAATAAAATGTCATTATTCTTGTAGAGCAAGCCTTAAACATTCAAAATAAAAAAAATGAATTTACGTATTGTGCTATAATGGTTAAACCCTGCTCTAATATATGTTATTTTAACTTCTAGGGAATATTAGCTATTTCTATGAAAATAGAGGCACTTTCCATAGAAATAGCTAATATTCTCTAGAAATTAAAATGCCATTTTCTCCAAAATGCCCAACTGGTTTTCTGGAACAATGCTGAATGTGCGAATCTAATAAATACGAGGGGTCACCAGGGTTCTCTTCAAGACAGTAGGATGCCAACATGGACAATCATAGCCATCATGAGGTAAAATTATCATGATTTCGCTGTCAGTTTGCCGGGTTAATTCGCTGAGGTCGTATTGCCTCAAAATTAAGGAAAAACATTATCCAATTCAAAAATCCTTTCACAACTGATCTCCTAAAAGCTTATATTTCCTATTTCCATTAAATTTTACGATGAAACATGCGTGGTAGACATAACATTGGTTTGGTCTGTCCCCTCCTTAAGGTATCCGGAGAGCCGTAATTACAGTTACAATCGCCTACAAATGGTATATACTACTGGCCGACTTTCCACATCCATCAGACCAAATGGGGTTAACAAGGCTCGATGGCAGTGAGAGGCGTCTCAGCAGAATGAATTTTAATACTTAGGTATATCAAGCAGTGGTGATGGTATACGAGTATATGATTATTGCACATTATATGAAATAAGGCAGGTAGCAGCAATTTGCTGTAGTAGCACGATGTAACTCTCTATCGAATTGTTGTTGATGCCGCTCACGGGGATGCGAGGCATTGTAATTTACCGATAACCAAGACCAATAACGTAGAGTCATGGGCATAACAGCCGATTGTCAAACTTCGTCCATGTATTGCAAACCGTCTCAACATATAAGTGACAAGTTGATTCCGATCCTTGGGACATATATTCATTATAATAATTGCCTGTTAACGTGTTCGATTCAGATATATATGATTGCTCATCGTGGGTCCAGTACTAGTTTATCCACTCAATTGAATCTCTGTCAAAATAAGCTACCACTCTATTTACATTTTGGGACATTGATCTCGAAGTACCGGCATTAGAGAGAATGATAGATCAAAATCAATCGAAGATCACTTAGCAGTATGATATTCTAAGCAAACCGAAGTATTTTTAGTGTTCATAGTGTCACCAAGAAGATCGAAGGTCAGAAAAATGTACTCGCATAATTCAGTAAAGAAAGACAGAAGAGCGATCGGACATTTTATTGACAAGTGCTTTACATATGGGCAATACCATTTCTTCATAGTCACAGAATCTTAATTCTCTCTCTCTCTCTCTATCCCTCTCTCTCTCTCTCTCTCTCTCTCAGTTACCAGCTTTATTGTAACAATTGTACTAAGGCTACTTCCGAGATTCCACCGTATTCTCGGATGTGAACGTGAGGTGCTGAGTGAGGGGGTCATCTGGTTGCTTTTCAGCTGCCAGACGTCAAGTTTTTCCACCGCTTATTAATTACATATCGCTCCAATTTATTACGTGTATATGGTAGGATTCTGCTGTTAGGATTCTGGATTGTTAGTCCCAGAGGCCCGCCCTATGTACATGTCATTACAGGTTAGTGTTTCTGGGTAGTCTTGCATTTACCAGGCTTTACTCCATGTTGAGACGTTTAACCAGTCTCAAGGTGTATTCCATGCCACGAAGATCTCACGGTGAAACATATTCTTATCGAATGCATAGATTTTAAGATTGTAAGAGATGCTTTTCATCGAGCGACTACTTCGGAAGATCTTTTTAGTCGGGTGAGTGAGGATTGCATATTGGATTATTTGAGAGAAATCGGTTTGTTACATAAGTTTTAATGTGTGTATGTTTTAATGTGTTGGATTACTAAGTTACTGGTTTGGGTACTTAGAATTTTGTTTAATCGTCGCTATTTTGGTGAAATATTGTTGAACGCGACATTAAACCTTAATTCTCTCTCTCTCTCTCTCTCGTTTACTCCATCAGACGTCCACGATGCTCATCCATTAACATCAAAAGAGTTGTTTGAGCTGATCTTTCATCACAGCTCCAGAGCTAGCGTATCTAATTCCGCTAAAGCCGATGCTAGTTGCCGTGTCTTCACATGAACATCTGCAATAAAAACGCGGCTAAGTCAGTCATATGGTTGCTTTTAGTCACCTGACATCGTCAATTTTTTCCACCTTCTGCATATCGCTCCACTTCATTACCTGTATATGGTAGGATGCTGCTGGTGGTCCCCGAGGACCGCCCTCTGTACATGTCATTCGACAAATATATGTAGGTTCATTGTATTGGTTGGGACATTCAAGCCACACGATGTCGGGCATTACAGGTTAGTTTTCGGGTATTCTTGCATTTACCAGGTTTACCCCATGTTGAGGCGTTTACTCCATCAGACGCCTTCGAGGCTCATCCATTAACATCAGATGAGTTATTTGTATGAGCTGATCTGTCATCACAGCTCCCGAGCTAGCGTATCTAATTCCTCTCAAACCGGTGCTAGGGGCCGTTTGGATACTTCATAGTCTCCACATGAACACCTGCAATGAATGCGCGACTGAGATAATAAGGCTACTTCCAAGAATCCACTGTACTCTCAGATCTGAATGTGAGATGCAAAGAGAAACTTTCCTGTAGAGTGATATGGTTACTTTTTAGTCGCCAGAAGTCGTCAATTTTCCCCACCTCTTGAATATCGCTCCAATTGTCCAATCACGGCCACTATAACAATCATGCTTCGCTATCTGTATTCCTAATATGGAGTATTCCCATGCCATATGGTACATATTCTTCGAAGACATCCTCGATTGTACCAAAGGCTTATTATAAGACTCTGCTGAACAATCAACATGATTTCACACTCGCGTATTTACAAATCAGGTTATACTCTTCTTAATTTATGCGCGAAATATAAGACATTCTGTTGTTGTGAAGTCACTAATTTTATCTTTAATACTATGTTGATTTAACGTCTGTCCGTTCAATAATCTCGCGAACTGGTTGGTTATAGGCAAAATTGAACTATTAATTCCTGAAATACTGCCCAAAATACCTCCTTTGCAAACATAATATATCTACTATAACAAGAGAGTTTTCATTTGGGAATATTTGTGTTCGAAAGTTATTGCCCACATTGTGGTTTCGGTGGATATGGTTACATTTCGCATAGTCACCAAACATGCCTAGGTACGGTCAGGTGTTTATTCCGTGTTCAATTAATGGGAAAATAATACCTTCCAAGTTATTAGTAGTTGCCAACCGTTGATCACATTTCGGGCGATTCATCGCAGTGGAGAATTAAGTCGATTTCGTAAGAGGAAAATTGAACTCAGCACATAACGGCCGAGGGATGATGAGATAATAATTGCGTGTGCTGTCGATTATATTTTCGTACCGGTACCTAACGCTCCGTATATTAGTTAGATTTGATAGAGAGTAGTAGTCTTCCAGTTCAATAAACGATGGATTTATTCATAGACGAGTGTGACTGCCAACTGTTAGAGACGACTGTTAGCTCCATAGAGGCCTGATTATACTAGAATGTGTAAAATTCTTTGAATGTATGACAAAAATCATAAAACTGAAAATGTGCTGACCTTACTTTCGTGGAGACAGATAGAATAACTGGATATCAACATTTGACATAAATTATTGACACTAAATCGATCTAGGTATGTTCAATCAATCTAAGTGTTATGGATTAGTAAGGACAGTTGGAATAATATCAAAGTCATAGACTTTAAGAAAAAAAGTTGGATTTTAATTATATATTTCCTCCAATTTACGAGCCGCTGATCTATTTAAACAGCTTTGATAGGCATTTAAAACATGTAGAAGCTGGCGTATTTAACCCTGATCTATTTCAAAGCCCTTCTTTATTGAAAGTGACATTTCGTTAGAATTTATTAGGAAAGTAGTTACCAGTATGCTTGATATATCTTCTGATTATGAGGTTCATTCAGAAGTAAAGTGACAGATTAATTGCACCAATGTTGATTTGGAATCCAGTACGTGGTCGCCCGTGGCCTGCAACACTTGGACGCCATATTAAAATGCACAAATCAGTGCACTGAAACATATATTTGAAAAATACATGGATATAAATAAATGGTACGTGTGTGAAACAGATAAAAGAGAATAGCTTAATCTTTATTCAGCGAACAACGTTCGATCGAACGGAAAAGTTGGTTGATTCCAGATTCTGTTTGGCATTTAAACGAAAACTTCAATTCGGAATCTTTTTACCAAATGTGCTGTTGCGATACTCCACCGAAGTTTTCTGGCCTCGGGATGTCGTGGTGCCTTAGGCTTACTATCGTAAATAAAAAAAGACCACCACCAGATTGCCCTGCTTTCTCACACATGATCGTTATACATAATAATATTTTAACATAAAATGTTTAGTTTAGTACATGAAGGAAGTGATAAAGGTGGACCAATGAAACTTGGACTTTAGGACGGTACCCAGGAATGCTGTAATGTTGGATCGAAGGCCAACCAAATAGCTCCTTCCTTTCACCTTATAGTAATATCTTGAGAAAGATTAAATTTAAAATCAGCTGTAAAACAACATGGATGGATTTTTGAAATTTACTTTGGCAGAATTTACGTTTTCTTCAGCGCTGTAATTGATGCAAGCAAAACATAATGACATTCTTTATAGTTCGTCGAGGTTACACTACCAGGTGCCTCCATTGTGCGTTCTCAAAGTTAATGCTCAATATTAGACGATGATGTGCGTTTCTGAGTTCGTTTACACTCCGTATTGTAACCTATCTCACGGTGTTCATGAGAACAGTGGAAACGAATTGGTGCCTGACATACATACTCTCGAAAATGGCTTACCAATTTATTTCGGCAAAAGAACACTGGTCATACACGGATGAACACGATAGGAACATCATGATGCCGGTGTGATGGATAAGAATGTCCTAGTGATTAGTGCCCCTTCCCCTATCCTTTTCTATTGCACCTGAGGACGGACATTTGTCCCCAATGTGAAGAAAAATGTCCTAGTTGGGTTAGTAGATAGGAGCTGGACACTCTTAACCATCGGACATTCTTAGCCTCCACACCGGCCCATTGTAAATTCTAGATCGCTCTTGTTCTGTTAATCTCGTATTTATATTCGCATTTGTGTCTGCATGTATTTGTTGTTGAGGGTGTCATGTGAAAAACATATTTCGATCATGGACGCTGGATTATGGACGCGTGATTCCGTCATGTTCCTGAATGTTAGATCTGACGTTTGTATTTACTTCGTCACGTGACTACTTGTTTATTAGGTTGAAAATGTCGTGCGGATAGGGACTTATTATGAAAGACGATTTTATAGTGGGGGAGTTTAACTATCCTATCTCTCTCTATCTCTTTCCTATAAATTTAATTTAATTATAAATTTCCTTATCCGTGTCGCATATTTGGGGATTATCCATAGAAGATCAGCTACATAGCTGTTGGTCAATTAGAAAGTACCGGCGGTTTTTTCAACAATTCCTGGTTACCGGCGTATTCATATGGGAAGCAGTATGGGTGCGTCACAACCACAGAACAATTTGTACCTAACGGAATTCTCGCTAGTATGTGTTACTTATTGGTATGAACATGGGTGTCACCGGCTCATTGGTGTCCAAAGGAGGAGACAAGAGAAATCGGAGATGAATGGGTTCTCGCGGAGTTTTGAGTGTTTGCATACAGTGAAAACCCAATGCTCTTGAAAAATGGAGTATGGCTGCGAACAAATATGGAGAAATGAAGACTCTAGGAATGTTAGGATGGACTAGGTGAAACACCATAAAATTATTTCTTCGATATTCCATAGTTAATTTTCAACACAAACACGAAGTCCATTCCATTTTATCTCAGACCGGCTGCGCAAATAACTTGCTAGACAACGGGTTTTTAAGTGTCTACATCACCTCTATGGTTTTGTGAATTATTGATATTTACAGAGGTATCAGTCGAACGAAGAGAGGTGTTATCTAAGTATCTATGGGAATGATTTATTGCGAAAGCTGTTCTGTAATCCACCTGTCTCCATACTCAACACGATAAGGTGGTTGTTTATAGGCAATATCAAAATAGTAGGCTAATTCTTAAAATGCTTGCTAAAACACATCATTTTCAGCAGATAAACTACCGATACAAATCCATAGACATTCAGTTCATAAATACTGTATAATGCAAATATGTTAGTGACACAATAACAGGGCCATTGGAGTGAACAAATCATATTGTTTATTTAATATTATGAAACTAGGGATGAAACTAAGTCACGTTTTATTAAATGATTTACACCAAAGTGACGAGCATTTTAGTGACGACCGAGATATCACCCTTGCCTCTTTTGGGAGATTCACATCCGTCTCTAATTCAAACGAAAAATCATTTCAAGTCCCTCTCTTTCTTGTTCACCAAACGACAATGTGAAGAATATATATCTATATATGTATATCCAGCTTCATTGAATTTGATGGAAACCACCTCTCACACACACTGCACGACGACAGAAACTATTGCAATTCCGACAGCGTTAATTATCTCTTCATTGAAGGTAATATTCCAAGGGGTTATGCATGTAGAGTATACATATCTCAACTAGTAGCATTCGCACGATCCTATAAAAATGTGACTATTTTTGTCAAGGCCACATACATTGTTAGGAAAACTGGCTCGAAGGACCTATTAAGGAAATGGTAGAGGACGTTCATTTTGCTGCTTTTACGGGTTAACAACATGGTGATTTGTCGGATTTTCAAAACAAGCTGAATTTCCTAACAAAAGTACCCAGACATCTCAAAATTGGATACATATCAACAAAAGACACAACAAAACCCTTTATGCGTTTTGCTGGTGGTACGATAGTGTGATAGGACTAACAAAAAAGTTGGCATTTTAGATTCAACGGTTGGAATTACAAGCGCCTAGTCCGTCATTCATAACTCAGCCGTCGTCCATTAAAGAATATCCGCGTCCATAATCCTACGACCTATTCCATATAACAGTATGCGCAAAGTGCTCCCGAGGTTGAAAATGGCTAATCTGCAATATCTCCAATAATATAGTCCGTACCCCCACCCGATTCCCTGCCCCTACCCCTCCTGGAAATAGGAATGGAAAGGCTCATTTTATCTGTTATACTGCTAATATTTTTTAATGAAAGTACGGTGTTCCCCTGTTTTTATTACATATTCAAAAAGAACTATATATTTTTGGTATTATTTAGCAAAATGGGGAATATTTGACCTTGGAAAGTTTGTTTTATGGAGCATCGAGCGAGAACAAATTCAAATTCTCCTATGTATTCAATGTCATGGCTTTTTAGTGGTATACATGCATTTGGCTGCCATATTATTTTAACGAGTGTGGTGACCCCTCATTTTTTTCATGGATCATCTTCTCTTAACCTGGTGAAAAAATACTGATTTCAACCTCTAGAAATGAACGTCCTCTACCTACTGCGCTAAGCTACATGTATAGTGCCTTCATTCCAAGTTTGGCATTCTGCTCATATTCCTTTGTTTTTAGAGTTACTTGAATTTCTTATAAATAATATCTGTATGAATCCTGTAGCAGCTTTTACCAACGATGTTTCAATGTGTACAAAATATATTTTCTTATATGAAAATGAATCTCTTTTCTTATATTTTAGAACTCCATGCCGAAATTATTAGAATATAACCATTTCAGAAGCTCGTTCGTCTACTTTCATCAAACGTGATATAGACGACCAGGATGCCTTAGATGGTGCAAAATATCCACGATCCTCCGATACATGTGACGATTCCAATATACGTCACAAAGCATCATTGTTAGGCTGGTTCGACAAGACTATATGCTATCAAGTGTCTCCACTCCTAATCTCTCATGTTTCGTGAAGAATATCACAGCCAGAGCATGAAATCGATGCACTAAAAATGACTAGGGAACTGGTATGGGATGTTTACTTACGAACAACTCACTTATGTGTGACGGTAATGAAGCTGATGGGTTTTTTTTTCGAAACTTGCCAAATTTGCGATCTTCAATGAATTGATGATTAATCAAAATGTGCTTTCTGTCCTATTTTGGTAGTTGTGAAAGATTTTCAATTGTAGCAAAAATGTTACACCTTCAACCAAAACCACTCTTGGTTCCTTCACATATTCAACCTTCTTTATAGTTTGTGTGAAAATATACTTTTGGTTGGAGATGTCATATTTTTTGTACCAGAGCAAATCCTCCCTATAAATGGCTCAAATATAAAGAAATAGTCCAGGAAGCATATTCTAATCAATCATCAGTGCATTTCTATACAATAGAAGATCGTAATTTGTTTCGAAGCTGATATTTCACTATGAATACTTTACGAATGATATAATTTGGCAAGTTTTGGATAGCAAAAAAATAGTTTTATTATTGTCACACATAAGGGACATTTTCGTATGTAAACATCACATATTCCTTATTTGGATTGAAGATACGGATTGAGGATAGGAAGAACACGATGTTTTTCCGGCAACGTTGACAACTTTTGGCTGTTTTCCTTTTGCAAAAAACAGCTTGTTTTCTATATTTTCTTATTATGCCTGCTAGGATTTTGGTGCGGATAGTATCGTATTAACGACGTCTTGACGAGAATGGACGAGGAAGTTCTTGACGCACGACGGCTGGCTACTGGATGTCGGACCTGAAGCATCTATTTGAATACATTATATTATACAAGACGACTTTGGGATTCAATTCAATAATGGAATTCTGGTCAGTGGTGTAAATTTGACGACAGGAACATCATGATGCCGGCATGGTTATAATGTGCTTGCTTTTGTATTCATATTTTTTACTCACTTGGACTTGATGTTAATAGTGTCATGCCAATAAGCCCGCTTAATTATGGATGCGACCATTCTTTATGGACGATGTCTGCTACAGAATGTCGGATCTGGGGTTTAAAGCGGGGGGGGGGGGGTTGTACTGTTAGTCCTCATTTCACTATGAACCTGTTCTCACATATGGCGGTCACACAATTGTTTGTATCTAGTTCTGCTTAAGCCTGTAGCGTCATGCCAGACAAGCTGTTCACGTGAACATCAATAATTACAAGCGTCTGGTCCGTCAATCATAATTCAGCCGTCGTCCATTAAAGAATATCCGCGTCCATAATCCAAAGACCTATTCCATATTCCATATAACAGTATTAGCACCAAATTCAAAAAGACAATCATAGTATAAACATAAGTTAGCTTGCTGCAAGACGGAAGCGGTCAACAGTTTTCAATGATGTCGGCAAGACATCATGATGTTCCAAAAATATCAAATCCGTATTGCTGATCAGTATTATTTCTGGTATCGCTGATCAGTGTTATTTCTGGTATCGCTGATTAGTGTTATTTCTGGTATCGCTGATCAGTATTCTGGTATCGCTGATCCGTATTCTGGTATCGCTGATCAGTAATCTGGTATCGCTGATAAGTGTTATTTCTGGTATCGCTGATCAGTGTTATTTCTGATATCGCTGATCAGTGTTATTTCTGGCATCGCTGATCAGTGTTATTTCTGGTATCGCTGATCAGTGTTATTTCTGGTATCGCTGATCAGTGTCATTTCTGGTATCGCTGATCAGTGTTATTTCTGGTATCGCTGATCAGTGTCATTTCTGGTATCGCTGATCAGTGTTATTTCTGGTATCGCTGATCAGTGTTATTTCTGGTATCGCTGATCAGTGTCATTTCTGGTATCGCTGATCAGTGTCATTTCTGGTATCGCTGATCAGTGTTATTTCTGGTATCGCTGATCAGTGTTATTTCTGGTATCGCTGATCAGTATTATCACGCCTGATAATACAGGCGTGGCTGAGATACAGAACATCACATGAATCACACTTGATTATTGGGATGTTTAGGCATAATGCACGCAATATATCTTCAAGTACGCCGAACTATTTCCTACCACCATGACATGTTATCGCAAAGTTCAGTCAATTATATTTCCGTAGCTATGTGCATATGTGTATTTCATTAAATACTGTACTTATCCTAATAAGACCTCCGTGGTACTCCTGCCAATATGGGAGCAGTTCATCTAAATATAATTTTAGTAACCGCCTCTGGTTGCTTGTCCGGCCCGTATGGCCTCAGATTTGGTTGAAATGTCACGGAAAGATTTCAAAAGGCAACTGACGCCGGAATATTTGTTCTCAAATGGCTATAAAACTTCGTCAGGATAGCAATAGTGTTGAGGAATGTGACTGAAAAAAAATATACTCAAAGCACACGGGGTCTGGAATACAAAATGTTGGTGTTCACACTGTCGTCATCCAAAATGTGCTTATGATTGGAGGAGTTTAAAATGTCAAATGAGTTTTTGGGCCGTGTCCAGGCCTGGGACGGGTCATTTCGATCCCCTATTTTTCTCACTCTTGAGCTAGTGGGCTGAAGCTTACCACATTATACCTTTCCGTCTAGCTTTACCAGAAAATGTTGTTTTTTTAAATCCACGATGGTCGTTCTGATGACGTAACGGTGTCGTCTTTTTCAAAAACATTTTTTTGTATATTTTTCGGCAATTTTTATTTATGCGATATTTTTCCGCAAAAACTGCATGATGAATTAGTAAATAATAATCTGATGAGAAATGAGAAAAAAAATATGTTGCCCATTTTTCCTCACAGAAAGGCAGGAATTGTGAAGAAAATTTACGAATACGTCACTTTTCTGGTATCCCACGCGTGGTCGCCATTTTGAATCTACCCATGATCCTCTGTTCGGGCGATTATGAAAATATGTTAAGAATGATCCTAACATGATTAACTACAAAGAAAAGCTTTTAACTGCTTGTCGATATGACAGTACGTTTGGAACGCCCACTAAGCCTGGGATATGAATTTTTCATGAAAGAGACCATGGGTTTGGTCGAAATGCCATGTATACTATGATTGTCTTTTTGAATTTGGTGCTAATACTGTTATATGAAATATGGAATAGGTCTTTGGATTATGGACGCGGATATTCTCTAATGGACGACGGCTGAATTATGGAGACGGACCAGACGCTTGTAATGGAACCTTGTCAGCATAGTTGCGAGGGACACTGGGGGTAAACCTAAATGGAATCAAAACCAAAAAGGTCACCAAACGCCCACTGGAGGTCGGATAATCTTTTGATATGCAGAAAACTGTTAGTATAGCTATAGAATTGAGGAGAGTTGCTTGAAACCGAGAAAATTTCAAAAATGGATATTTAACACCCGCCGGAGCCAACAACATGAAGTTTACTAGTGCAGGTAAGATGTGCAAGTTCACATGTACATGTAGCCATTGAATGATGACAACGATAGTATATGAGGTAGATCTCAGTGGGCCGAGGAGGGTCAAAATGGGAAAATACCCTTTTTTCTAATATCGTGCGAGATTTAATCGCATTATTGTTATTTCTCATCAAGTTGAGTTGAGGAGGTTGTAGGAAGTTTTTTTTTGTTCTTGACAATTATGGATTTAGACCAAACTTCTTTAGATATTTTGAAACTATCTAAATGCTCCTGTTATCTATACTTACATGCATTGAGCACAATTTGACGAAAACAACTTGATACATTCAGTTCAATTTGTGGGCTATTGAAATATATGAACCACCTTAGATTCCCGACCGTTTTTCCAAACAGTAATGAGCCTATCCTTATGATCGTGTCCTTTAAAGTATCCGTTTATTAATGGGTCTATTCAGAAATGTATATAGACTGCTGCAAATGCGCATTGTATGTCTAATACGAGTTCACCCTTGACATAAAAAGAGTTGGACTCCTATTCAAATATACAACCACTCTATTAAAATGCACATTTGAAAAAAAACCTTCTGTATAATAAAAATCAATATGAGATCATATTTCTCAGCAGCTAGATAAAACTTTGTTCCCTTGAATGACAAAATCGATCGAGCGTTCACTGCGTAATATGGTTTTTTCGAGTACCAATTATTTGTTCAGTGTTCTACGCATTATCGAACAGCTAGACTGACACAAATACTTCTTGAAAAAGTATCATACCATTCCGGTGAAATACAGAGAGGCGAATCATTGATAAGTGGAGGCACTTCAAAATCAATCTTTACAACGCTATCCGTTTCAGTTCTTCATGTTCTTTACGCGAGACGAGATTATGAATGATACTTCAGAATATAATGTTTCTATATCTGGTCGCGGCATCGATTGTTTTTCTTTATTTAACCATGTGTCTTGCTGCAGATAAAAAAAACACATGTGTTTGCTTTTTAGTTATATCAATGTAATCACAGGATACTCCTCCAGTGTTGTAAATTCAATCACAACGATCTACGTCCAACCCAAAAGGTGAAGCTAAGGACATTGAACACATGACTATAATTGCTAAATCTGATAGCAGAATTAATGACCCATCACCGTGGTCCGACTGTGCGAAGATTAAACAATAGCCCCATGTGAAATATGGAGATTTACTAGAAAATTCACTGAATCCCAAGGATCAAAAAGATTGATAAGAAATCTACTTCTCCAAAACAACTTCTCCGGGTGAAAGTACAATGTACACTGGTATACTTTATATCGATGTTTTGATACAATACTTCGTCTTTGGTGTATAGTATATTTGTGGGTATCGACAAGATAGAAGATGCAGATTTTGTTAGACAAATATTAATACGAAAATTAAGAGTGTTATTCAATAGTCCAGAATATTATATGGTAGTTCTATATACTACCTGATAAGGCGACCAAGACGATAGCAAGCGGCCTAGCTACCATTAGATGGCAACGATTGGTATTATTTTGAACAGTGATCTGTACGGATATTTAAGGCATGATATGGAAATTTCGAATCAAGATAAAACTGGGTGAAACGGAATAAATTTTGTAAGTTGTGTTGATAAATAAATCATATTCTGATCGCTGCTCTTTATCGCGCATGGTTTGTGTCAATTTCTGGATTATTAATTAAAGGGGCTCTCCAAGGTATTATGAATAATTGATTATTTCCGACAGGCTAAGGGAACGAATAAAGGCATTACATAATTATCCCGACGAGATCCGCTAATTGCGCATGCATAACATCGTCGATTATTATCGCTTATCCATATTTGGAACTGCTCCAACAGGTTACGTGTATACGTACCTCGGATATAGTAATTAGTTAGTAAATTGTGGTTGTATTTCAAATGAAAGGGTGTGGAGTGTGGTAACCACATTTACATGTATAATTTGATCTTGCGAACGTCAGAAATTTTTTCCTATGGATAATTGAATTTAATGTTTTCAGTGTTCAGTGGAAAGTTATCTCCCAAAACGAACGCCCTTGTCAATAATAATTAAAAAAAAAACGATGCTCATAGGACAGTTATTTCCAAAAATTCATACAGACATGAAATAGGAAATCAAACTAACAACAGCTGGGATTGGATTTCTTGGAACATCATGATGTCTTGCCGGCGTGATGGATAAGAATGCCCCGGTGATTAGTGTCCCTTTTCATATCCTTTTCTTTTGGAACTAAGGATGGGCACTTGTCCGTTGAACACTTCTCTCTTTATACTTGTAGGAAACTAACCTTTGTTTATGCATACTATGACTGCTTTTTTTTTAATTTGGTGATTATGCTGTTCGATAAATGAGGTCTTTGCATTACGGATGCGTAAATTCTTCAATGGACGACGACTGAATAATGAATGACGTATTACAAGAAATATACTAACAGTCAATGTGTTTTAATACTTCGCAATCAGCGAAAGTTGTAGTTGTATGTTAGTGGATGTGGAGGTAACGCCCGCCGAGAGCCAGACCCCACTCTAATGTCGACGGCTCGTCATGTCGTTCAGAAAATCACTTAAAAATTGAGGTCGGTAATTGACAATCTGTTCTACACTAACTCTCAAGGGATGATGAAACATTACTTGAGCGTGATAACCGTGATACGTCAATATTGCAGTTTGTCGAATATGACATCTGAGTTCCGCCCGGTCAATAAATGAGTTATAGACCTTATGAATCGCAATTATAGCAGGCTACTCTAGAGTACGAGGACATTTTTATAATTTTATCTCCGGATATTGGTCATTCGCCATGAAAGATATCGTGTCATTAAGTGAGGAAATATTCCTATTGTCTCCTCGGTGCAAAATACACTTGTCTGCAGTGCTTCTCAGTTAATTTTTTTTGTATGACTCGGATAGAAAAGCTATAGCTCATTAAACACAGGTGTCGCTTAACATCCATCTTTTATTGATGGATCGTCTTGACTTGAGCTTTCTGGATTTTGAATGAATATTTTCCTTTCAAGTTTGACGCAATCATGAAAAGTCATCAACTGCTTTAGCTATGGTTTCCTGCAAAGGCGATGTACACACTCACCCTCACTGGATTTGAACGTATCTGGAAGGGTTGTTTGAATTTTAGTAAAAGTAACCCCTTTCTGGTTATCCAGAAAGAATAACCTGTGTATGGTGAAATGGCGTACACATATAGCATACCCTGGATTCTTTAATAGAAAGGCGATATTAATAAACGTCCCGAAATCTTATTGTGGCCAATTTGGTAGATAGCTTATTGTAATCCCTTTGGATAAGAGTCTATAACGCCAGTAATGTATTCTTTCCGGAATGATACAATTGATAACATTTTATATATTTTGATAACGGACGAAAAATATCTGTCTGGACTTCAGATGTCTGCAATATCAAGTAAGAGGTAAACTAACAGTGCTTAGTGAATCGCATGGAGCATGAGGGCCTACGCCCTTCAACCAATAGACAAGGTTGATGTGTGTCGCGTGGATTAAAACTGACTGGCATTTAACTACCCCTTCAAGAAGTCAACGCAGCAGATCAAATTATTGCAGTGATTTATATAGCAGCGAAGGAACGAAGCTTACATCCTTTGTTTGCATGGTACGAGGCGCCAGTTCCGACCTACCAAAGTGAAATTTGCATCTGTTTCAAAAGGAAATGGTTCGATTGGAAAAATCAGTATCAGGATCGCAGCACAATTGTCTATAGAATTTATTAACAAATTAACTTAACTTGGGATGAACTGAACTGTAGGGAATTTTAGATTACATTTCTTAATGATCCAGATGTTCCACTGAGTAGCTTTACGTAGTAAAGAAGTATTGTTACTCCGAATAACGACAGAAAAGCCATATTTTGGTCACCATTTCGACATATATTATGTCATCGTCAGTCCTGACGATGACATAATATATGTCGAAATATTGACCAAAATATGTTTTTTCTGTCGTTATTCGGAGTAACAATACTTCTTTATTTCTTAATGAGAGGTGTCAGTTCCGACCCACTGTCGTCAGTTCCGATACAGCCTCGTTTTGACATTGCCCTTTGACCCAGATATAATCAAATGTAATCGTCAACATGACAACTTTTCTCCCAAAATAGGGTCATAGCTGGATATTTCGTTTTGCATGTCGTCAACTCATAAGTGAACATTCGACGTTCAAGAACGCGGGTTGTGGAGGAACAATGATATATATGGCCGAGCTGATCATATTGGCAAGACAGACTCGACACTGAAATAACTGTATAATTGTATACTCACACAAAAATGATGTTAAATCAATGGTACTTTTACTTATTTTACCTTTGAACAGCAGATTAAAGAAAAGAAATACTAATCAGCACTCGAGCTACAAATTTACTTATTAAGCGCTGCGTTCACAAGACATTTTCAGGCCCTGGTACGATTTAGCTTGGCCATCCATGGGTGATGGCGGTTCGGAACTGGCTCCGTCAGTGGATGTCAACGATGGGGCGGTTAATGAGATCCGCTAGTGAATAAATTTATGACATATACGTAGTACCATATGATAATTACATGTGAGAAACAAAACATCAAACTTTGATCGAAAGCGCCTGACAGACGACACTGTTTTTTCATGACGGCAGGTCATGGTGTTTGTACTTAGACCGATGTAGTCGTGTGCATGAAGTGGGTCTGCAAAGCTATCTCCTAAACAAAACCGGTGAATGCATATTTTAATTCAACCATGATTGAGAGGTTGATCAACTTGCTTGAATGCATCAACTGTTTTATGATTTTGCGTGATCTTGGTTGTGACAAGAAACAATATTTTGGGAATTGAGTCGGAACTGACACTGGATCGGAACTGGCGACGTCACTCTACCGTGGTTCAAATATGTACTAAATTGTCGCCGATAATCGAGCGATTTTGCGCAAATATCGAAGCAGCCATTGAATGAAAGTTCAAAGGCTCAAGCCAGTTTCTTACTGAATTTTATTGTCTTCAATGATGCATTTATTTCCACAGAACTATCTACGAATTTCCTCTGTTTTAATACAATCGATGGCACAATGGCAAAAAGTCTTTTATTAATGCGCGTTCCCGTGACCGAATTTCCTGGACAGCTGCAGTAAATGAGCAGCACGAGACCTCTCGGGGGCAAAATCAAAGGAAGAACCCGTAAAATGCCGAGAACGTTAAGTAACTGAGGATTTTTTTGTGCTTTTAGTCAGTACCCTGTACTAAATATCGTATGTTATCTGTACACATGAAAAAGATCTTAATTATCGACTGGGCACTGACACCGGAACTGAGATTCATTGCTCAATGGATTGGACATAACGATTACGCCATTAGCACGCCATCGGTGTTATGTACCATATGATTTGAAGCCCTGTCTAAGACAGACGTGTTCTCATTAAGAACTTCTATTGTATACATGCTCCATCGTTTGGGTGGATTCGTCTATCTAACGGTCACACAGTTCATCATTTTTCACCAGATGACTTGATGGGACTATTCCATCATCGCTCTTTGAATGTTTGTATCTAATACCGCTCAAACCGGTAATGTGAGGGTGTGTGGTCAGGTTATTCAAGATATGAACATCTACAATAAAAGCATTGCTGGGATACAGCATAAAGTATGCAGTCAGAATATTTCTCTTTGGGTTTATTTGAATTCTTCTCAGTACGTCGGCATCTTTGCCCACTAGTCTTGTTATAATACAGCTAGCTCTCCCACTTTGTATCATATTTAATAAATCTCTTTCCACGTGTTTATGCACGAGTCTTTTCAAAAGATCAAATGTTATACCCATTTTCAAATCAGGGGAAAAGGAAAATGTAAAAAGCTATAGGCCTATTTCCCTTTTACCATTATTTTCGAAAGTTTTAGAACGTGTTGTTCACAACCAGTTGTATAATCATGTAAAACTATACATCACTGATTTTCAGCACGGTTTTATTAAAGTTCACTCGACATGCACAAAAATTGTCATACATTGATAAACAGAATCAAAGGCTTTGGAAATATCAATGTATCAGCATCTACTTGTTTTTTTGTTTGTTATCGATGGACTTGCTCAGTTGCTTATCGACTTTTATTACACAAAGGGTTATGGTCTCGGTGGACCTCTGCTACAATCTTGTTCGTCTTATCTGTCCAACAGAGAACAATGTGTTGTTTTATCCGGTTTTAATTCCATTTTCTCTCTTTGTTTCTCTTGTTAGAAGCAACCTGAAATACTGTTCCGCTGTCTGGTCTTCCCACGCCGTTTGTCATATTGACAACCTGGAGCGCATTCAGAAGAGCTTTTGAAATGATTACATTTAAAGCTGAAAAGAGTCCCGATAATGTTACCTATTCACAGATGTGTAGGGATTTTAATTTACAGACTCTTAGCCACCGTAGAATGATTTTAGATTTGTCACTTTTACATGGTATTGTCAATGCACGTTTTAACTGTTCTTATCTTCTTAGTAAGATTCCATTCTACGCTCTCTCAAGGAGATTTCATAACACTCAGCCATTTTATATAACCTTTTCTAGAATCGATCTTAGAAAAAAAACTCGTTTGTCCCTCGTGTTTTAAGACAATATAACTATTTTTGTATCCTGGTGGACGTTGATCATTTCACCTCCAAGCAGAGTTTTAAACGGTGTATCAATAGTAACTTTTACAATACATACAACTAATTGTATTCATTGAAACTCACATTTATGTAAACTCGTATATTGTTTTACGGTTGCTGTATATGTTTTCATTTACCTATGTTCCACAATGCTTCTTAAATTATGCAGTCTCACTTGTTAAATTATATACGCACAATATGTATCTTAAATATCCACCTCATGCATCCTGTATATAGCGTTTTAATAACCTGTAATTGGACTTCGGTCCGTTGGTTCTTTATTGAATAAATAAATAAAAATATGAATATTTTGAGATTATTTTTTCTAAATTGTTTGTAACAATACATTTTAAGTAATCGCCTTCAACATTTTATTAGAGCTAACGTGGATGCCAATTGAGTACAAGTATCAGATCCGACATTTATTAGCCCGCCGTTGCCCGTGAAGAATTTCCGCGTCCATATATGAAAGCTCATTTGTTTCGTCTTCAAAAACAAAAACTCTATGCGACAGCACGAGAAAATTCACTAAAAGTTGCCTGTACTTATATGGAAGATTTACGACAAAAAACGTATCTATAATTGTTTTCTTATTTTCTGGAGTAACACAGAAATATACGTAATGGGATGGCACAGTTTGGCTCACCATTTTACGGGGACCTACGTTTCTCATGCTCACCTTGGGTATATCTGACCATACAGTCAACATGAGCGTTGTCTGCAAAGACCGCGTCATTTGTGGACAAACAGCCAGAAGAAATGAAATTAGAGCATATTATTTTTTTTTAGTGTAGACTAGAATATCATTTTAGGGTTAGACTAAGGTTTTGGTTTTGACATTCCATTTCTAGCCATTTATAGCGATTTCAGGGAGATGTAATCACATGGAACATAGGTTTTTCTGTTGCGTAGAAAATACTGCTGCGGTCTAATATTTTGTAAATGCATGTAAATGCTTCCTTGCTCACTAAAGGCCAGAATATAGATTTTAAATGACTGGGGTATTCTCAGACTACATACACCATATGCAGCGTCAAACTATTCCATATTATCATGTAAATTGGTTGTACTATGTCTTTCTTTCATTTATGATCCTAAAATCTGATATTTTGCGCCAGAAAGTCAGTGTTTCTGTTTTTGCCTCGATTGAGTGACCGTTGACCCTTGATATGAACAAGGGAATACCCACCCTGATAGAGTTTCGCTTGGTGGGTATTAATGTTGCGTTTAATCGTTGCCTGTAAAATGATGATATTCTACTGGCGGACGTTTCTTCCCGAGGCTTGTCCTCTGTTCAAATCGTTGTGATTGTAGTTTTGTGAATTGTAAAATCTGTGGAGAATGAAGCGCTTTGTCGGCGTCGGGCCTCACAGTTGTTTGTTTCCATCAATACGAACTTGCTTTCAATAAATACATGTGGGAAAAACGTATTTTTTTATTGATTTGGTGCAGCCAATTTGTGTTGTCTCATATTAGCCATTTTCGCCATCCAAATCCAGTAGTTGGAAGATCCGACAGAATTGGATTGGTCGATGGCGTCCATGTTGTTTCACGGAAGAAATTTTCACCAAGACCGTTTGGAAGTCCATTGTCGATTAAGTATGCCAAATTTGTTTCAAGAACCTTGTGAAGTATCGACTTCATCGGTGTGGCTGGACGCAGAAAGCGTGGCGAAAAAAACCCCCAGTTACCTGTGCTCTTTGGAACCCCGATAATAAAAACTGAGTGTTTATTACATAGTCGAATCTTTCATTTTATTCGTTTTAGCGTTTATCTTGGATTTTTGTGATACGTTAGCTTAGCTGACGAAGCCCAATGAAATGTATATTCTCTTTCCCTTCCTTTTCTCCCCTTCTTCTCCGGGCTTGTGTTATTTAGGTTTTAATTTTCAACAAATTGAGTGATTTCTCTCAAATTTCATAAGAGTAACTATGGCGTCACGCGCATGTCGCGCACCAAAACTGGGGTCGCGAAAAGTCATCAAAGATGTATCAAGGGTCGCCGTCACTGAGGCTTACAATTCTGACATCTCTTGAAATCGCATTTTTGTGAGTAGATATATGGGGGGAAGACGATGTGTCGCAAATCAAATTTCAGTTAAAATATCAATTAAACGCAACAAATAAATGTGGTGGGAACAGATGCGGGCGTACTAAGGAGAAGTCAATGACCCCAGAGGTCCATATTCTGACTGCAAATGAGTTGTATCGCAGTCACGCCTTTATTGTAGATGTCCATGTGGACATCTTGAATGGCATAACCACACGGTCCCTGGCACCGGTTTCAGTGGTATTAGATATAAATATCAAGGAACAATGATGTAATCGCCCAGTTAAGTTATATGATGAAAAGTAAAGAAAGTGTCTCTGTGACCGTTAGATAGAAGTAACGGTCCAAACGGGGACAATACTAGTAGAATGTCATTCTTGACCCAAACATCAGAAGTCGTGGAAACATCAACCCAGAGTTGCTGTGTCATGTACCAAAATTGAGGTCAACAGGTCAATTCCACTGTTGCTCCAAAACGCCAAATTGCTAAAAACATTGTCTCCGCTATTACTCCAATTCCAGGGTGTGGAATGTGACCAAACATAAGAAATACATTAAGCTGAGAGCAAAGAAGCAACCTATTGAGGCCTAAAGGTCAAATGTCACTGGGGATCTATCACATTTTTGTGAGTTATTTCTTAAGGGAGTAGAGGACGTTCATTTTCCTGTTCTTATGGGTGTACAACATTGTGATTTGTCGAGTTCTTCAAAGCAAGCTGAATTTCGTAACAAAAGTACCCAGACATCTCAAAATGGAATATATAAATCAACAAAAAACATAACAAATTCATGCGTTTTACTGGTCGTTCAATTGTGTAATAGGACTGACCAAAATGTTGGCCAGAGAAATATCCCCAGTTGGCTCTTGATAACATTTGACCAACTTGGTTATTCAAAAAAACATACCACAGGTATTCAGAAATCTGACAATATTGATCATTAATCAAAAGTTGGATGACTGTGCGTCTTCACGACGAGATGGTATTCCGATGAAAAGAATTTGCTGAATCATGAGACTTGGCAAGCATTTTTCAATAACAATGTTTAACACGGTTTGTCAGCTCCTTCCTCAAAGCCAGGGAATATGCTCACACTTATTTCTATAGAACAGGATCGACAGAGGGGTATTTGGCTACCGTTCCAATTCCCGAAGCAATTACGCGCGCAAATTAATAGTATCTCGAGACAGAAATAATCAACAGAGGAGGTCAATACAATGTACTAAACCAACATAATAACACTAATTTACTGATGCTATCCTCACCGGTTTCCGATTTGGCTAGTCGTGCTGAAATCAAAAGACGATCTCGTCCGGGACTATGTTATCTTCCACTTGTGATATCGAAACTTAAGCGCTGAGATTCTACCAGGAAAACCCAGTAAATGCCTCTATATACAACAACGGTTTGAACGAAGATGTATATTGGTCCCAAAATCAACAAGAGAACCAAGATAATACTAAGGTGTGTCGCCGGTAAAATTCGGTCAGTTATTAATGAAATATTGACACAGTTAGAACATTATATTATAGGTCCATTAAATCTAACGTGTTTGGAAATTTGTTGTTAAGAAAACGTGAAGATCGCAAGGCCAAGCCAACTAAATAATCTGAAAAGAATGGAAAGAGAGATAGTAAATCAGTGTATAACGGTTCCATTTTAATCGTCGAATTCGACATTCTTTATAGTCATCCACATGCTTCAGTTGATAACAAGGATATTCGAATGGATGGAATCAATTCCCTCCTCATTCTGTGTCACTCCTGGGCGGTAGTATTTCTATGAAGCTATATAATCCTACCTGTTCACATAACTGGCCAAAGAAGTGAACGGAGATAAATTCCGAGTTACAGCCTTATGACTCGACAGTTTATTTCTTTGAGGGTCAAACCGAGGCTACATGCATAAACTTCCGTGAACAGCATAGGTTACTAAAAGAGTGGAGGTCGTCTGGGTGCGATGGACGAATTTGAAATTCGACTTTGTAAATATTTCTTATTTCTCGAATAAGTGTCCGGTTTATTTAATATTTATTTTCAAATTAGCGGAGAATATTGCAGAAATAATAAATGTCATGAGAGCAGTCATATTGAATTCTGATTTCCTAGTAGAACATAGCCCAAAGGGGCATCATCTAGGTAAATCTAGCTTGAATTTAGATAATCAATTTTTCCCTAAACTCGACCTACGAAAATGTGATTTCGCTGTCCTGTGTTGGAATCGCGATACTCCGGTTCCGCTTTCAGTGGGCATTAGAACAACAACAGCAACAGCAACAACAACAACGAACGCGTTATTTGGAACTTCCAAAAACAAAAAGTCTGTACTTTATACTGTCACAAACTCCTCAATAGCGACAATGAGTGAATTGCAAGTGGAGGAATACAACATTTGTTCTTACGAATGTTCGTACGAATGGTTTGCGACCCACTTCTATCGTATGAAGGCTGTGTGAAACGTCATCCTGCCTAGACTAGAAGTCTTTATCTCGAAATAATTGCAATCGGAATAGCATAATCTGGGGTTATGATTTATTAAAGATACTCCTTTCTTTAATTGTAACGAAACATTACAGCTCAAATATTACGCAGTTGGTGAGCCCTTCCAGTAAAGGCTTCAAAGACAGGCCACTCCCTGACCATACAGCAATTCATTTTTCGTCCAATTGTCCTCTAAAGTTATTTAGGAGTCTAACCCTTAGTTTGAACTCAAAGGTGTAATCTTGTTTCTAATGTGTGATTACGTCTACGCCTTTCAAGAGAGCGGATGGCAGATGTATTTGTACAACATTTGTTAGAGAGTAATAGGCATGGCTATCGGAAGTACACCAGTGATGGCTTCTCCTGAGATGATTCCAATGTTGTGGCGATTTTAACTTAATTGATCAATGGGAGTAATATTGCTTTTGTTTCATGCCTTGTCGCTCGAATCATGATGGTACACTTATCAATAAAGTATAGCCTCGGTAATGGTCTTATGTATTATAGGGGGATATATGTATTAATAAACTGGTCACAGTCCTTATTATGATGAGTATCTATACACGCGCTAATGAACAGAAAGCCAATTTCGGTCAATTTCAATTCACGTTATTGTACAGATGAACCCTCACTACATCATAGCTCAGGAGGTCGGAACATTGACCAGAATTATGAGAATCATCGAACTTGGTTAGTATGAATGCATATTACTGTTCCAATTAGCGTACTCATTACATTGATCACGGGAATTTGTAGCTCAGAGAAATTGGAAATCCAATTAGTTTACAGCATATTAGACTGATTTTCCATAGAATCTCACTATAATTTGCGAAACCGTCTGTGTTTGTTTGTGTCCACTATACAGCCACAGTAGAAAGGCGTCCGCACAATATTGGGATAACCTAAAAGCAAAATAAAATCCACAAATGGCACGTAACACCCATTGAGAGCACGAATTTGCTTTCGGGATGACGACCCGGAAATTTCACCATGATAGCTATGATGTCCGGGTGAAAATGACAAAGTGAAAAACAATAAATAGATAAATAAAATAGGACAGTTAACGCCCAATGGATGACGTGATCATGAAACATACATTTTACATGTTGTGACCTGTGTAGGTCTATATATCGTCATACAACAGCCACGGTTTTGGTTGAAATGTCTTTTCCAGGATAACTGCGAGATCATGGGGGTGATCAAAATGACATTCCGCACCTAATGGGTACCTGGAACGTTTTGGTCTGATGACCCATCGCAGTGCATCTTAGTCTGGACACATAGTCTTAGAGTCGGAAATTCTTTGAATGAAGGATGAAATTAAGGAATTAAGGACTAGACGCTTGTATATACATGTATCTATGGGATTCTTTGGACCTAAGACAGCCACAGTTCGGAAAGGGCACTTCTCGCCCATTGTGGACCAGAAACATGACATGAACTATATATACGTCTATCCGTAGCCATTGGAATGTCCTTATGATAGTTTCAGAGACGGATTCTTTAGGTGAGAGGGCAGGACATTCAACGCTTCTGGGTGAAGAGAGTGCTCACAAAAGTTCACACGAATATATATGCCGTATACGAGAATATAAGTGCGGGGAATCTGGCCTGGCCTGGACATATTTTGTTCTGAATTTCTGCCAGTCATTTAGCAAAAATTATAGACGTTGTGCTCAATTATTGCCCAGAGACTAAATGCAAGGACAAAAAGATAGAATATCATAAACATAAGACTACATGTACATAAATGTTAACACATTACGCTTGCACAACTTACGCTTGCAAAATTTAGGCATGCATGGGGCTGAAACCGACTGAGAAAAAAGATGACAGCCTGTCTATAAAATCATTCCCAGTCCTAGTCTGCTATGTTTGCCTCGTGAAATGATCGCATCTCCATATGCAGATATTACGTCCACCTTCAGCCCAGATTTTCGAAAATATAGCGGACATTCTCGTTTTATAAAAGCTTTAGATAAGCTGAATACTCAGGGCGTACGTTCACCTTTTCTATCTTTCCCTTCATAAGGATGGCTTTTACGCTAGTCAAAAAAAACACAAAAAACAAAACACAAAACAAAAAAACGAACGAAATATTATGAATGACTATTAGTATTAAGTACATTTAAAATTAAACGCAACATAACAAGAGCGGTGAAAAAGGATACCGGAGTACTCCCAAGAAGTCATATGATCCCACAGCAAAAATGCATATTTCTAAAAACATCACAATTGGAGTGATATTCAAGAGGTGGGAAAAATAACTGATCATGATCCCTGAGATGATTTGTGTCCCAGCCACGCTTTTATTTCAGACGAGCTTTCATTGAACCCACCCACTGCCCTCGGGGGCATGTCCCCATCCCAGGGGATCTGAACCGACCCTCATACGCCACAGATTAAGAAGTGAAACCCACATGAGCCGACCCTTAAGAAGTGAAACCAACATGAGCCGACCCTCATACGCCACGGATTTCACCCCATGGCTCATTCACCCCCATGGGTTCATTCACCCCCATGGGTTAGTTTATAGGGATAGAGAGATCGTGTGCCCTTTCTATATTACTCATCGCGCATGCGCCGTCGACCCATTCTACTGTAGGGTGCAAGCCTGGCCCATGGAATCTCAGGTAGCGAAAACCCCAGGTCTCTCGGCCCATCCTAACCCGCGCCACACCTATAGGGATAGGGAGATCGCGTGCCCTTTCTATACTACTACTCATCGCGCATGCGCAGTCGACCCATTCTACTGTAGGGTGAAAGCCTGGCCCATGGAATCTCCGGTAGCGAAAACCCCAGGTCTTTCGCCTCAGCCTATCCCGCGCCACACCTATGCGACCCGCTGTGCAGTGAGTAAAGTGGAGGAGAAGGAGGAGTCGCTGTGCAGTGAGTAAAGTGGAGGAGGAGGAGGAGGAGTAGGACACGCCACGGATTACACTAGGGAGATGTTCATGTGGACATGTTGAATGGCATGACCGCACGGCCCCTAGCGCCGACTTGAGCGGTATTAGGTACAAATATTCAAGGTGATGTAATAGCCCTATCAAGTCATCTGATGAAAAGTGAGTAGCTGTGTGACCGTTAAACAGATGAAACTACCCAAATGAGGGAGTATCAATAGACTACAAGTTCCTATTCAGAACAAATACCTACGAGTCCCGACGTCAACCAAGCGCTTCATTCTATACCATGTTTGCTAGTCACAAAACTACAATCATGATGATTTGTACAGAGTACAAGCCTCGGAGACGAAACGTCCACCAGGAGAATCTGGTCATGTACAAGTAGCAAGTAAGCGAATGTTGCGGAGAACGATACCGGCGAACTGACAAGAAGTCAAATGGCTCCACAGGCAAATACACTGCCTGCATATTTCTAAAACATCACAAGAACCAAAACTGACCCCTCTGATGATTTGTTTCTAACTCACGACTTTATTGTAGCTGTTCATGTCGACATTTGAGTGGCATGACCACACGGTTCCCGGCACCGGCTTGAGCGGTATTAGATACAAATCTTCAATAGCGGTAATGTAACAGTCCTACCAAATCATTCGATGGAAAATGATGAGCTGTGTGACCGTTCGATAGAAGGAACGGCCCAAACGAGGGAGGGAGTATTACTACAACGCAAGTTCTTATTCAGAACACACAGCCTTTGAATACATTTAGTGACGGGATGGACATTGAACCCAAACTAGGTGAATCGGCTGTGAATGGATCGGTCCTATGTGCATACGCTAGCACAGGCAGTGGTGAGACCATCGAGAAAACGGTTTAATCTTTCAGTCCGTTATTGTTGTTTGATGTATGCATACTATTTCCCGAATACCAAGTCATCCTCTACTGAACGAGATGCCACCAATGAAATGCAAGAAATAAAGTTGGCGGAATAAAATGCCAACGTACCGACTAAAAGTCATATGACCCCACAGGCCAATATTCTGTTTACATATCTAAAACCACCACAAGGACAAAAACGATCCCTGTGATGATTTGTATCTCCGTCAAGCTTTGATTGTGGCTGTTCATGTGGACATCTTGAATGATATGCCCACACGGTCCCTAGCATCGGCTTGAGCAATTTTAGATACTAATTTATGAGCAGTGATGTAATAGCCCTATGAATTCATCTGATGGAAAGCGATAAACTGTGTGACCGTTATATAGAAGAAACGGCCCGAACGGGAAAAATATCAAAATATTGCGAGTTCTTATTCAGAGGTTAGACTGCGAGGTCAGGTGGAGAATGAATCGCTTGGTCTACATCTGACCTCAGAGGCTGACCTCTGAATGAGAACTTGCAATCTGTTGTCACAACTAAAATCACAGGCAATATACTGCCTTTGTATTTCTAAAAAAACTTAACAAAAACCCCAAACTGATCCCTGTGATGATTTGTATCCCAGTGACGCTTTCATTTAGCTGTTCTTGCGGACATTTTGAATGGTATGGCCACGCAGTCCCCTAACACTGGCTTGGGTGGTATTACACATAAATATTTAAGAGTGATGATATAATAGCCCTACGAAGTCATCTGATGGAAAATGATGAACGGTGTGACCGTTAGACAGAAGAAATGGCCCAAACGAGGGAGGGAGTATTACTAAAACGCAAGTTCTTGTTCAGAACACGTAGCTATTGATCAAACCGGAAGTTGAACCCAACTATGTGTATCTTTCGCTTTGAAAGGAATCTGTCTCACGCTAAAACAGGCAGCGACGAGAACATCGACAGAGCAGTTCAATCTTTCAATCCTTTTTTTGTTGTTCAATGTATATTATTTCTCTAATACCAAGTCCTCATCTACTGCAAGGGATGCAATTGATTAAACGCAACATATAAAAGTGGCGTGAAAAGGTGCCGGCGAAATAACAAGAAGTCATATGACCCCACAAACCAATATTCCAGCTGCATATCTAAAAACACCACAAGAACAAAATAATGATCCCTGTGATGAATTGTATCTTAGCCACGTTTTGAATGTGATGGTTTCATTGGACATCTTGAGTGATATGCCTAGACGGTCCCTTGCACCGGATTGAACTGTATTCGATACAAATATCCGAGCAAAGATGCAATAGCCCTGTCATTTCATCTGATTGTAAGTGATAAACGACCAAGTCACTTGCATACAAAGTTAAGCTGTGAAGCATTTGAAATGATGTTACGAAGAAAGTACCCGAAGTTCTCGCCTGAATATCCTTATCACTGACAACGTATGAAATAATTAAAATTCTGAAGAAAAAAATACACAGATCTGCTCATGGTTAGACAGCAAGACCATGACGTCGTGAGATTTGTGAGTGGTGTGTGTTCTAGAATAAAATTCCATCCAGGAAGGATGAAATAATAATATAATCATGCGACCATCTCTCCTGTCTTTCCAATTTGGCTCTTCTGTCTTATTAATGAATCATTTAAACTCATAGAACATGTTTCAGAGCTATACAGTGATCTTTATTCATGTTCGGAAACAGTTAAAACTCGACTGCAACTCATGGAAACGCACAGGAAATTCATTTCGGAGAAAAAATACTGCGTGGTCAGTAGTTTGAATTGGTAGGATCATCACATACTCTTGCCAGTATTATTAACCCTACCTGGCTGGAGGGGCGGGGCAAAATGGCCCCCTACCAAACTTTCTGCGCTATCTCCTGAACGACAAAAAATGGAGAGCTGAAACTCCGTGACTTTATAGTTTATCCTATTGGGGTTATTTTGAGCCTATTTGCGTAAACTCCCGAGCAGAGAATCATGGGTAAATTCAAGTTGGGGTACCAGAAACGTGATGTTTTCGTCATATTTCTTCAAAATTTATGCTTTTCCGCGATGAAAAATGGACAACTACTATTTTATTTCACATAACATTAATATTTACTAATTTATCATGCATGTTTTGTGAAGAAATTGCATAAATAAAAAATTCGGAAAATCTGACCGAAAAATCGATAAAAAAATACCGTTTTTGAAAATGACGTCACTGTGACGTCATCAAAGCGGCCATCATGTTTTGTTTTACATTTTCTGTTAGAGCTTGATCCAAGGGTATAGTGTGGTAAGTTTCAGCCCCCTAGTTCAAGGGGTAATAAATATAACTCCTCCCCCCCCCAGGCCTGGACAGGTCCCAAAAAGCCCAGGCCAGATGAGGTTAAAAGATAGATGATAAAATTGATACGTTTAATGTGTTCTACTATAATGATTTGTTCCTATTCTAATGTATGAGATTAGATAGGAATTCCATTTAAAATGCCTGTATTTTCATGGAGAAAAACATATTTGCAAAGAAGTAAAAATAATTTCCTCAAAAAAATGGAATAAAATAATCAGTAGGCTTTTCTTCAAGACAGTAGGATGCCAACATGGCCAACTAAGGTCATGAGGCCATGAGACCATTTAGAGTTCATTTAAATATTTCTAATTTGGTAGATGCACAGAAACATGCACATTAGGCGTAAAATTTGATTTGTCCAACTGGTTAAATCCTCAAATTAGATAAATTATTGTTTCATTAGACATCTATGCATGTTACCCGGCATTAGGTTGTTCATATTTTGATCGATCCCATTCTTACATTGTGGCCCTGTATGATTGATGATCTAAAAGTATGTATTTGTGTTTTAATGCGAATCCCTGTGAACTGGACTTGTACTGACTACGGGAAGAGACAATCAAAAGAAAGAAATTTGAGTCTATACCAAAACATAAACAGTGTAGCCCATGTAGTGCCTTTGGAAAACATCAGAGAAACATCAAACGGCAGACCGTAATTTAGCAACGTATATTAATCACAAGAATGGACATTAATGTGCTGATAATAGGAACTCCGTCTCATCAATGAGGGATCTGTAATATTTAAGATCAAATGTACACAGTCATACATCTTGTAGCAAGACGGCATGTACTTGTATCTCATAGCTAATCTATTCATTTGTTGTCCACGCAGATGTTATGTGCTTAACTATATCGGTTGGAGAAAAAACATTATGAAGCCATCTCAACAGCTATATCGATCATAAAGAGATCCTAGTGTATTTGTTTGTACCTTGGCATAGAGACTTTGTCAGCATTCAGATTCATACAAAACTATATATTTCAGCTGTATAAGGGACAGGATGGAAATAACCCCATTTCTCTGGTCTGTGCTCTAGCACGGTAGTTGACGAAATAAGCCCATTTTTCTGGTTTGTGCTCTAGCACGGTAGTCGATGAAATAACCCCATTTTCTGCTTTGTGCTCTAGCACGGTAGTTGATGAAATAACCCCATTTTTCTGGTGTGTGCTCTAGCACGGTAGTTGATGAAATAACCCCATTTTTCTGGTTTGTCCTCTATCACGGTAGTAGACGACACCATTTTTCTGGTTTGTCCTCTAGCACGGTAGTAGACAAAAGAACAAAGATGTCATCATTTTTCTCCATATTGGCCCTATAGTCGGCTGGGAGTTCCGAATCATTCGCGAATGCCACTTATGGTAACGGTGATCGTGATTGTCGATCACCTCTGACACTCACAAAACTCATTTATTTCCGTCTAGATTGTTAGCATCTTCAATTCGGGCATCTACTTTCTTTAAAACCGAAGATGGAGACTTGTGGTCACGTCATTCAAGGATTCCACAAAACATATACAATACGCGCGTGGCTGAGATCCTTGTAGAAGGCAGGGGGTGTCTCTGAGTACAATGTCTCTGAGTACAATGTCTCTGAGTACAATGCAGTTAACCGATCAGTCTGTAGTCACATGATCCTTTGTCCGATATCCACGTTTCTGCATCTCATGCGTAAACGAATAAGCTTTCAACCTGTCTGTGTTTAGCGCCTGATTATCGCCGTGCTCCGATTACGTGAATATATTAGCACTCATGCATGGAGGATATATTCACTAGAACATGCGTAACACCTTTATCATTTCCAAACTGAGATCAATAGAATATGTGGAAGGATTTTGCTATTCACAAATCCAGAAATAACCAATAGCCTTAGAGGCGTTCATTAGGCTTGCCTGTTCGTCAATCGCAGTTTCCTTTGAGGAAATGAATGTATTGTTCAAACCAACTACATTATAGCTGTGAGTATGCAGCAAGCGAATGAATGCTGCATTTAACTGTTAGATCAGATACTGACGTTCCACATTTGCGACATTTATACACCACACATGCACCTTGCATTCGATTGTACGTAGATTGTCCTTCTCATAAACGCATGGTCATGTGTTACCGATGATTTAGGCGTAAGAATGTGCATTTTCGAACGATTCCTTGTTTTGTTTTTTGCGTAAGAAATCCTTGCTGACTAACTTAAATACGACTAGCTGGAGTTCATAAAAAAACACCTGGTCCAGTTTAGCCTTCTTTGAGTATACTGATACATAAACGGAAAGGCATTTGAACCGTGGAATGTGTGTCCGTAGTGACATATACAGTGATTGTAGCAAAGACAACCATCCAACATTGGTGTCCATGCTAAGCATAAACGACGTAGCCCGTGTTGTACATATGAGAGACATCAGAGGAAAGATCAAACGGCAGACCACAATGTAGGAACGTGAATTAATTACAGGAACGAACATTAGTGGGGTAATAATAAGAACTTCGTCTCATCAATGGGGATCCGTCATAATCAAGCGTACAAAAATACAAGATCAAATGATACATGATCAAAAGCAACGTAAATTATACCTCTCTAAATGAGAACTTGGTCTTTATCCTGTGGCTTAGTACCGGGTCTATTTATCTCTCATCTGTGTAAATCTTTACTTCTTTTACTAACAATATGTAAATACAACATCACAGCAGGTGGTCTGAACAGTACGATTATGCATTATTGTTGAAGGATCGTCCTTAATGAGGCCCTTGAATCTGGTGTTTTTGTTTGAATCAATCAATAAACCGATGAAACTTTTCTAAACTTAAACTTATACACAAATTCCACTTCTAGCACGGTAGTAGAAAATAGAACCAATGATACATCATTGTTCGCGAACGTATTCGAAAGTATTGCAGAGTATGATGACACCCCATGTCATAGCTTATCAGTCCATATAGTTACTGTAAACATGTGTGGGCTAGCTGTATCAGTCTTAAGTGTGTTCTTACCATCAAGACAGCTCTTCTGACAACTCCTTTTAAAAGCTTAATTTTCGGGTAAGGAAGTATTTTTCCATCACATTTTCACCAAACCATATTAAAAGTTGATTATGTGTTGTTTTACTAGGAGAAACAAAATATTTAGAGGTGTTAGATATTTTAGAAACTTTATCTCTCCGCTTACATCTCAAAACACTCATTCATTGTCATCTGCTATGCGCGTACCAATGTGATTCGTGCTCCTAATTCCACTTAAGCTTGAGCTAGGTTCCTGTGCTTTGGTCATTTAAGGTATTCACATGAACACATCCAGTGGAAGCGTGCAAGAGCGAAATACACTCCATGTCATCCGAGTATCACTTGTGATGTCTTGGGTACAGTGCGGTCAGATTATTAGCCTATGGTGTCATACATGTCCAACAAGGCCAGATCCGACATTCAGTATTCAGCCGTCGTAAGCTTTTTAATGATGTTCTTTACATAAAATCCGAATCACTGACCATTATTCTTTGTCCAAATGAATTTAAAAGTCTTTTTCCAGATTATATATCTTAGTCACGTAGTAATTGTATCTATTATCTTAGTCACGTAGTAATTGTATCTATTATCTTAGTGACGTAGTAATTGTATCTATTATCTTAGTGACGTAGTAATTGTATCTATTATCTTAATCACGTAGTAATTGTATCTATTATCTTAGTCACGTAGTAATTGTATCTATTATCTTAGTGACGTAGTAATTGTATCTATTATCTTAGTGACGTAGTAATTGTATCTATTATCTTAGTGACGTAGTAATTGTATCTATTATCTTAGTCACGTAGTAATTGTATCTATTATCTTAGTGACGTACGTGACGTAGTAATTGTATCTATTATCTTAGTGACGTAGTAATTGTATCTATTATCTTAGTCACGTAGTAATTGTATCTATTATCTTAGTCACGTAGTAATTGTATCTATTATCTTAGTGACGTAGTAATTGTATCTATTATCTTAGTGACGTAGTAATTGTATCTATTATCTTAGTGACGTAGTAATTGTATCTATTATCTTAGTGACGTAGTAATTGTATCTATTATCTTAGTGACGTAGTAATTGTATCTATTATCTTAGTGACGTAGTAATTGTATCTATTATCTTAGTCACGTAGTAATTGTATCTATTATCTTAGTCACGTAGTAATTGTATCTATTATCTTAGTGACGTAGTAATTGTATCTATTATCTTAGTGACGTAGTAATTGTATCTATTATCTTAATCACGTAGTAATTGTATCTATTATCTTAGTCACGTAGTAATTGTATCTATTATCTTAGTGACGTAGTAATTGTATCTATTATCTTAGTCACGTAGTAATTGTATCTATTATCTTAGTCACGTATTGGTGTATCCTATTATCTTAGTGACGTAGTAATTGTATCTATTATCTTAGTGACGTAGTAATTGTATCTATTATCTTAGTCACGTAGTAATGTGTATCTATTATCTTAGTCACGTAGTAATTGTATCTATTATCTTAGTCGTAGTAATTGTATCTATTATCTTAGTGACGTAGTAATTGTATCTATTATCTTTTAGTCACGTAGTAATTGTATCTATTATCTTAGTCACGTAGTAATTGTATCTATTATCTTAGTCACGTAGTAATTGTATCTATTATCTTAGTGACGTAGTAATTGTATCTATTATCTTAGTGACGTAGTAATTGTATCTATTATCTTAGTCACGTAGTAATTGTATCTATTATCTTAGTCACGTAGTAATTGTATCTATTATCTTAGTGACGTAGTAATTGTATCTATTATCTTAGTCACGTAGTAATTGTATCTATTATCTTAGTGACGTAGTAATTGTATCTATTATCTTAGTCACGTAGTAATTGTATCTATTATCTTAGTGACGTAGTAATTGTATCTATTATCTTAGTGACGTAGTAATTGTATCTATTATCTTAGTCACGTAGTAATTGTATCTATTATCTTAGTCACGTAGTAATTGTATCTATTATCTTAGTGACGTAGTAATTGTATCTATTATCTTAGTGACGTAGTAATTGTATCTATTATCTTAGTGACGTAGTAATTGTATCTATTATCTTAGTGACGTAGTAATTGTATCTATTATCTTAGTCACGTAGTAATTGTATCTATTATCTTAGTCACGTAGTAATTGTATCTATTATCTTAGTGACGTAGTAATTGTATCTATTATCTTAGTGACGTAGTAATTGTATCTATTATCTTAGTCACGTAGTAATTGTATCTATTATCTTAGTGACGTAGTAATTGTATCTATTATCTTAGTCACGTAGTAATTGTATCTATTATCTTAGTCACGTAGTAATTGTATCTATTATCTTAGTGACGTAGTAATTGTATCTATTATCTTAGTCACGTAGTAATTGTATCTATTATCTTAGTCACGTAGTAATTGTATCTATTATCTTAGTGACGTAGTAATTGTATCTATTATCTTAGTCACGTAGTAATTGTATCTATTATCTTAGTGACGTAGTAATTGTATCTATTATCTTAGTCACGTAGTAATTGTATCTATTATCTTAGTGACGTAGTAATTGTATCTATTATCTTAGTGACGTAGTAATTGTATCTATTATCTTAGTGACGTAGTAATTGTATCTATTATCTTAGTGACGTAGTAATTGTATCTATTATCTTAGTGACGTAGTAATTGTATCTATTCATTTGAACACCATGGATATGTACAAATATGGTATTCAAACCCCGGTCCCTAGCAAAGGGTTAAGCGGAAGTTACGAAACAAAGAGCATATATCTTGTACGCTACGATCGTGTTTTGCTGTCAGTGTACTATTTTATCACAGAATTTGAGAAACTTTGAATGGAGCTTTGGTGGTATAGCCCTGTTTGACAAGTTTCTGCAATAAATGCGCTGATTGAAATTGTCAAACTCACATGATACAAACTCATATGATACAGCAAAATTCTAGGCGACATATGTACATTTCATATACAGGTTCTTTTGGAACATTAATATCCAGAAACGGATAGATAACTATGTTAACCCTATTGAAGATTGCCTCCATGATGACCTCACAGTGACGTCATCTAAAAAAATGGCATTTCTAGCCGATTTTGGGGTCAGATTTTTGATTTTTGTATTTAAGTGTTTTCTTCGCAAAAACTGCATAATAAATTAGTAAATAATAATCTGAAATAAAATATGTTGCGCCCACTTTTCCGTGCAGAAAACCACAAATTTTTAAGAAATCTGACCAAGGTGTTTCTGTCGGTATGTCGGATAGTATCTATAACATTGCCTTTGACAAGTTCCAACCAGTCAACGAGTACTGTAAGCTCTACTTTTTCTGGTTTCGGTCTCTCATGAACGTACTTTTCAAGTGCGTTAAGGATTATCAAAATGCCCCCCCCCCCCTTACCAAACTTTCTGCGCTATCTCCGGAACGACAAAAAATGGAGAGCTGAAACTCCGTGACTTTATAGTTTATCGTATTGGGGTCATTTTGAGCTTATTTGCATGACCCTGGAGCAGAGGAGCATGGGTAAATTCAAGATGGCGTCCAGTAAAAGTACCAGAAAAGTGATTTTTTGGGTCATATTTCTTTAAAATGTCTGCTTTTCCGCGATGAAAAGTGGACAAAAACTATTTTATTTTATATCACATCGATATTTACTAATGTATCATGCAGTTTTTGCGTAAATAAAAAATTCGGAAAATCTGACCGAAAAGTCGACAAAAAATGCCGTTTTTTAAAAATAACGTCATTGTGACGTCCCCGAAGCGGCCATCTTGGATTTCTTTTACATTTTCTGGTAGAGCTTGACCCAAGGGTATGGTGTGGTAAGTAGGTCAAGGGATAAGAAAAATAATTAGGAGGGGGGAGGGGGGCATTTCGTCCCTCCAGGCCAGGATACGTCCCAAAAATCCCAGGCCAGATAGGGTTAACCACTGATTTTACCTCAATCTTAATGCCCGGTGTGACGGAAACGGTGGCCCGATGCATCCAGTGTCCGGGGGACACTCGCGTCTAGACGTAAGTGTCCCAAGACACTAAGATCTGGATTTAATTGTCCGTCGGGCATTCAGGTCTGGATTTGGATGTCCTGGGACACTGGCTTCCAGGAGACGAAAGTCCTAACCTGGAGCCCAGTGTCCGCCTCGATTACTATTTCCTATTTTCCATCCAGTTTACACGTGAACATGTTTACCAGAGAGTAGTATAGAAAGGGAGTTACGGCGTTATTGACCTACTTCCGACAGGTGGCGCCAACAGATCATTTCCGTCTGACCTTTGTGAAGTCACTTCCGGTTCCGGTCATGTGACATAAAGTGACCTTTAACCCTGCGCATGATTTCCGCTATTGTGCGCATTTTCACTATTGTGCACTTCCGATCACGTGACCGGAACCGGGAGTGACCTCACAAAGGTCAGCCGAAAGTGACCTGTTGACGTCACCGGTTGTAAGTAGGTCAATTACGCCCTAAGCCCCCCTCTCTCTGTCTCTCCCTCCTACTCAGGAGGTGAGTGAGGACGAAAATGAAATGAAAAAACAAGATAATTTTAACAGAAAATCTTGAAATTTATGCTAAGAAATAGCCAGGTAAGACTGCATCACACCTAAGGGCTTTTCCTCGTGCTTGTGCGCCTCTTTGCTTGTCCAGTGGGAGCTTGTTCACTACAATGAAGAATACAACATATTGGCGAGCATACGTTACAACAAGTCAACAGGAGAAATAACACGTTCTTCTGTTTCCACGATTGCAAGTCGCGATATGTAATTGTTCTATAAAGGTGTGAGTAGAGAAATAACGCCGTTGCTGGCTCGGGCGCAAAGCAATCAATTGAAATAGCTGTACACGTCATCCGTTTATTTATACCTGATGACATCATCCACCTAATTCTACCATATTTCTATACGTATTCGGCTATTTATACCCGATGACATCATGCCACGTTCTCCCCCGAACCTCTAAATATATAAGCGCTCTCGTCTACCGTCCTAATTTAACTACAATTCTATACAGATTCGGTTATTTATATCATGCCACGTTCATCCCTCGAACTTATATACAAGCGCTCTTCTCTACCGTCATCCACCTAATTTTACAACAAATTTATATCCCCCGAACCTATAAATAAGCGCTCTCGTCTATCATCGTCCGCTGAGCTCTCCATCTCGAGCAATCTGTTGAAATAGCTATGCTCATCATCCAGGTTATTTATACCTCAAGTCATCATTAGCACTTTTCCAACAAGTGGTTCCTTAGCGTTGAAGGGTTGAACACGCGTTGTACGGTACTACAGCCAGTGGTAGCCCGTCTACGACACTACAAGGTTAGCCCACAGGACACCGTCTTTCTTTATTTCACCATGAATACTACGGAGTCCACACTAACTTATGGAAACTTTGAACCCCAAAATGAGGATATTCTAGCCGAAGCCTTACGTCGAACCGACGTTCAACTCGACGCTATTATCGATACACCCCAAGGTGGGACCAATGAGCCCTCTCAGTACCAACGCATGCGTTGTCATCTTATCACGCTCTTAGATGACATCCAATTGTTGACCCGCGTATGTCTTCTACTGCATAAGAAACAGATAGGATCCGAAGACGATACCAACACAACTACCCGTGCTCAGAATCTGCTGACCTTGCATGTGGCATTTCAAAGTTTTATAGAGACGCAGCTGGAAACCGCAAATTATTTTCTTCAATCGACTTTGACTGACAACGAGGACTCCGAAAACGTCCATTCCCAGTAAAGACCCCTGTAATTCCCTGTTGTCATACCTATATCATAACTCTATAAGAGGGATTGTAGCGTTCATTTAGAAACCGTTGAACGCTTCACTACTGTCGCTTTATCATGTCGACCGAAGACAATCTTGACTATGCTGATATGTGGATTAAATTTTATCGAGACCAGAGTAGAGCTCACCTGAAGGAGGAAATTTGTGAGATTGGGGGGCGGAGAGTGCATTCTCCTCCAAACTCTCCTAATATCGCACAAGACAACAGTACGGCGAATTCGACTAACAAATCACGTACAAGAGAAATGAAAGTTGAATTAATTTCACAGGCACAGCGAGTTGTAGAGCAGGCTAAAGCAGAAATCTATAGACAGCGTCAGAAAGCAAGAGTACAAGTGCCGGTTAGAGGAGGAGGAGGAGAGGAGGAGGGGGAGGAAAGGAGGATATACCGCATAGTATAAAATATGGAGAAAAATGATATCAGAATTAATCTACGTTTTGGCAGAGAAGCGTCAACATGTCAAACAAGTGCACGGTGTGTCAGAAAACATTCTCGCGTCCGGATAACCTGATCAGACATCAAGTTATACACCAATTGGAGACTCAACCAATAATAGCGGAACATAAACGTAATCAGGACACTCGATCTATGGCTCGCTCGAGAGCATTAGCACATCCATTTACTATGATCGTCAGCGGGCCTACTGGTAGTGGGAAGACATCATGGGTAATGAAATTTTTGGAGCGTGCTAATATCTACCCCTCTCCAACACGCATCGTATGGTGTTACAGTCAATGGCAGTCAGCCTATGAATGTACAAGTCTGGAAAATGTCAACTTTCTCCCCGGCATACCTCACAACGTAGGTGAAAAGTATTACTTCGACCCCGACCAAACCAACGTTATTGTTCTGGACGATTTGATGGGCGAGGTGAAGCGCGAAGACAAAATTGCCGACCTATTCACCAAAGGTTCGCATCACAGAAATTTATCCATAATTTATCTGACTCAAAATCTCTTCCCTCAAGGCAAGGCATCTCGAGACATCACGCTAAACTGTCAGTATTTCGTTCTATTCAATAATCCTATTGATAGACAGCAAATCTGCACGTTCGGGAGACGGATCTTTCCTCGGGATACGACACATTTTATGGTAAAATTTCACGAAGCCACATCTCGTCCGTACGGATATCTGTTCATCGATTTAAAACCCCGTACAGCGGAAAATGACAGACTGTCTACCAGTGTGATACCAGGCGACGAGAAACTTGTGAAGGAAGAACAACAACTGCTGCCTCGCCCACCCCCAATTCATAATCCATCAACACAATTTCAACGCATACCCGTTCCCCTTTCAAACGTGATACAATATCACGATCCGCCATCTTCCGTTAAGAGGAGAGGGATTACATACGAAGACAGATGCACCGTGGTTCGAACGGAATGAAGATGGCGACGAGTCTCAGCAGAGACAGATGATCCATAGGAGCGAGAATGGAATTGAGCTTCGAAAGAGGAAATACCCTTCAGATGACGAGTGTTGTAACTATGAAGAAATCATCCATCCTAGGAAAATAGATCAACCCAGCCATTTGCGGAAACGAGTCAAATATAACGTGTGGAACGAGATGTTCGGTAAACCTATCGCAAGAGATTACAGGGTTGCGATTGATGAGAGAAAACAACAATATATAAGCCAAGGTCATGACGAGGATGAGTCTGGTGAAAACGCCACGCAGGATTATATTTCATCGATGATGAAGACCTTACGTCAAACATACTACAAACTGCTTGTGAACATGCAAAAGCTACAAACTGATTATATTCATAACGAGATTTTGAAAACTACGAGGCGTATACAAACGTTATACGACGTGGACTACGAGGAAGCACTGAGACAGACGATTAAGATGCGGAAATTCTTATTCGATAGGTTGATTGATAGCGTTAGTAATAATAACGACTATGTGGAAAGTAGTGACAGCGAAGATTCCGAAAACAGACTCCAGTAGAAATATTAGTAGATAAACATTAGATGTTAAAGCGATAGCCACAACAGAGGCGATGTATTTCATATAAGCTGATTCCCTCATTATTTGTAAAGCAGTTCTATTATGAATAGAGCGATTATTTTATAATCATCGTATGGGTTTGTCTCTATTTCCTACAATTCCTCCTCCTCCTCCTCCTCACCCTCCTACTCCTCCTCCTCCTCCTCTTCCTCACCCCAAAAGTTTGACCTATGACTGCCTGTGTAGGATGATGTCAGGGTGATGGGGAGAATGGGATTTTCCCCGAGGGTTCTTTGTTTTCACGAATAGAGGGCGTCAACCGGAAGTGACGTCATCAAAACACTAGAGATAGGGGATTTCGACTAATGAATATCTTACAACGAAGGCGTGAGCATACCACCGACAGCATCATTGCTTCGTCAACAGAAAGGCTATTTCTGGATGAGTGGTTATCGACGAGAAGCTACCCATGAAATAAGCGGTAGAGAGGTACTGAACGAAATTGCCTTGATTAAAGCCAATTCTGTCAAGTACGGCAATTCCCTTCCCTGAGTCTATTTCTTTCAATCTGACTAAATACCGTCAGTATGTTAAAATGTTCAGAATCGACTAGCAAACCGAGTCCAGTATATACCACTACCCGCATCAGGACTATGTCTGGTTTCTTTCTTATTTGCGAGTGTCAACAATTTTCCTCGACATCATTCTTGACCTTTATACCCATGTATCCGGCTTATTCCCATACAATTAATTGATATAAAAGACCACTCACACTTCATGTTATATTAAGCTAATTCCATTTTAATCGTTTCTACAGTACATAGATATATGTAATACATTGATTTTTCTAACATTTCTACAACCATTGTAATATTAATACACAAATATGAAAAGAAGAAAAAGATGACTTATACTTGCCATTCATACATCCTAACCGTCCCTTCACGTCTTCACAGTCTGATACATATGGGCAAAAATCACCCTTCCACTGTCAACGAAAATATCTTCTTGCTTCCATTTCAATTTAAAGTTTGAGAATTTTTAGAGAAAGACAGCTCTTCAGCTAGAATGATGAAGTGGGGGCCGGTCGGTGACAGGTGAAGATACCTGCTGGGCGGATTAAACACGGATCACAATTGTGTATTGAGAGAATGTTGGTGGATATTAGAAAAAGATGTTGGTGGATATTAGAAAAAGAATTGTTCAAGAATACGTAAGAACATTTGAACGATCACGCTGAGGCTATTTGGGTTGTGCTACGAGCAAGCTTGAATTTCTGTGGTGATGTCAGTAAGTAAATTGTCTTTTCTTAAATAGCATGGATTATGTAAAAGACTTGGATAATTGTCCCTATTGTTAATTGTTACATTTGAGCATTTATCAATAATTCTATAGACGTTTTACATTATTTGTTGATCATTGTCAAGGTACATATTAATACGATTTCAGATGTTCTAACTTCTACCATAAAATGTTCCATATATATGTGCACTGTGAAATGGTGATAAACCTTATGCCCATGCAGAAAAAGTATCTTTCCATAGCGCAGGTTTATGGTAGAATAGCCACAGGTTATAGGCTTTTATATTTCACAGCTTTTACATTCTAACGCATTTGAGCTTGCCTGTGATTTCCATTTTATTTAAATTCCTTTCTATATGTATATCCTACGATAGTAAAGGTATGTCATGGTTCATAATATTAATGTGGGAATCTGTTCAGCTCCCAACTAGAGGTTTATCTAAATAATCTTAGTTCTGAGGAGACTACTTACATGTATGTTATACATGTATAGGATTCTGGCAGGTTGTTTGTGCGCCCGACCTGGGTCATATGAGCAGAATCAAAAGTGACCTAATCTGTAAATAATTCTTATATTTTAGTGTATTACATTTTATCATGCATTGTAGTTCAGTTGTATAGAAATATTAGCATACACCATATTAGATAGTGTATTCCTACTTTAACAGGTAATTATAAACAACATGGTGGAATGGGACAGGTATCACATGTAATTGTTGGCCATGCGATCTCTTGGGTGCTATCAGGTTCGTTGATATGTTCAGGACATTGTAACATTGTACTGATAATTGTGTTATTTAAATATGTATACAATTAGAGTTTATTCGTGTTATGTAATGGACTCCTGGATTGCAGCGAATAACGCTATGATAATAAGGATCAAATAAGGGTGTCCTGATACAGATTTCTTTGTGTATTGTTAAGTTTATAGTTTAATCATTTAACTGTGAACATTTGGAGTAGTTTTTACAAGAAATAACTCGAGACAATTTACATGGAAATTTCAAAGAAGTTTTTACATTAAACATACGTTGTTTTGTACATGTATATGCAGGCTAACTTGTATGTTAACAAATCATTGTTGGTAAAGTGTCATATCATTGCAGGCATGGTTCTGTTTTGTACACATGAGGTATAAATAACCTGGATGATGAGCATAGCTATTTCAACAGATTGCTCGAGATGGAGAGCTTAGAGGACGACGGTAGACGAGGGCGCTTACTTATAGGTTCGGGGGAGAAGGTGGCATGATATAAATAACCGAATCTGTATATATATGTTGTAAAATTAGGCGGTAGACAAGGGCGCTTTTATATATAGGTTCTGGGGAGAACGTGACATGATGTCATCGGGTATAAATATCCGAATATGTATAGATATATGGTAGAATTAGGTGGATGATGTCATCAGGTATAAATAAACGGATGACGTGTACAGCTATTTCAATTGATTGCTTTGCGCCCGAGCCAGCAACGGCGTTATTTCTCTACTGGTGTGGAAGCTGCCATTCAGTGGGGGTAATTAGGCCACTACTTGTATTCTTTAACAGCATATTCCGTGGGTCTTCCAAAGACGGGGTCAAATTTGCATGTTTTCTATATATCTTGGACTATTTTATGCAAACAATTGCTTGTTTAACCCTATCAGGCCTGCGAGAGGGACATTCGCCCCCCCCCCCTCCCAAACTTTCAGCCAAATCTCCGGAACAACAAAAAATTGAGAGCTCACACTCACACTTTGTAGTTTATCATATCGGGGTCATTTGGAGCCTATTTGCATAACCTCCAGAGCAGATGATCACGGGTGAAATCACGGGTAATTTATCATGGATGTTTTTTGGAACAATTCCATGAATAACATTTTCGCAAAATTTGATAAAAAAAATCGACCAAGAAAGGTATTTTTTGAAAATGACGTCACTGTGACGTCATCAAATCTGCCAGCATGATTTTTTTTACATTTTATTGTACAGGTTGACGGAAAGATATAGTGTGGTAAGTTTCAGCCCGTTTACCTCAAGGGATAAGAAAAATAGTTAGGGGAGGGGGGAGGGGCAAATTCGCCCCCCCACCCAGGGCTGGACAGGTCCTAAACATCCCAGGTCAGATAAGGTTAACACAGAATTTCTTCAGATTTCTCGCATTCTTAATAACGGCGGAAACCTTTAATTCGCGAAGTAAAGCTAGCAACTGCAGTGTAAAGGTTACTCCGCGGTTTAAAGGTTTACTCATTCATTTATTCATTCATTTATTCACCAAGATAAATTAATTGTACAATTTGTAGTTGTAAAAGGCAGTTGGCGGGAATAAAACCCCAGAGGGCTTGTTCTATCCCTGTAGTAAACAATTAAATTATATATACGAATATAAGTTAAAGAAGCTGGCGAATATTGATATGAATGTAAGCGGTGAGAACATTATATAAATAAAAACAAACACGTATCCTCGGACAATCAGCAAACTCGACGGTTTAAAGATTTACTCTGCGGTTTAAACGGTGTAAACGTTTCCAAGAGTTTTGTTTGGTTTTCGTTGGAAAAAAAACGATAAAGCCATTTATGACGACGTTACTAGAAATGACAAAAATGTGAAGAAAACATGTGATAAACTAAAATCTGTTTGTAGAAAATAGGCGAAAATCAATAACATCCCCAATAACTGCAGAAAATGTAATAAAAAAAAATAAAAAATAAAAAAATATCTTGGATGGAATAGGCAAATATACCCGATGTTTGTCACGAATACACCATTAGTTTGCGAGCGCTTTAGGTTGAACTACCGGTAATGTATACATATTAACCATGTATGAAGTCTACAAAATGTATTAATTGTGGGTCACAAGGACTCACTTCTATCATTTCTATGTAAATGGGTTATGCCAAAAAAGAATAGTATCTCGCTCAAACAATCAAAGATAAAACTCATAATAAATATATTCACTTTCAATGATCAAAACAACGGAATTGTGTTGGCATACTGCTACCTGATAATTCCTTTGAGCAGCTCGACGAATGGAACGTTTCTCTTGCTGAAGTTTCCCGGCTTCGTACTTGTCCATATTGTTGGCCAAATATCGCAGACTATCGGCAGGAGCTAAGGATGACATAGGTCTGATTGTGGACAGGTATATGTGGATGTCAGCTTTTATACACACCTCTTCAGGTATACAGAAAAAAAAATCTTTAAGAATTTGAGGAATATTCCCCGACTGTTACACCAGCGGAATATTCCTCAACATAACTAAGGAATATTCCTTACCATGTTAAGGAATTCCTTAAAAACTGATAGAAACTTTCCATTCACCTGGGTGAAAAGGTTTTCACCGGAGTGAGAAGATTTTCACCTGGGTGAAAACAGGATTTCACCTGGGTTAAAACAGGTTTCCACCAGGGTAATAACGTTTGCACCCAGGTGAAAACGTTTGCACCTGGGTGGAAACTGAGTGAAAGACCCCCCCCCCCCCCCCCCCGGCCCACCCAAACTGAAAAATAAATATATACAAAACTAAAATTAATAGCATGTCGTATATGGGCCACCGTAAAGATATATATTGAATTAAATACATAAATTATTTTTTTCTAAAAAATATATATATATTTAACAAAGATGCGACGGTATAACTTTAAGACGTACTAAAGCTGTACATGAGAAATGCAGGAAATCAAACATTTTCAACTGATCCCGACTAGGATCGAACCCACAATCTTACCTTCTGCTGTACTGTCCACCGTCTATGCCTTTACCCACTGCACCACCGATTTGCTGGCCGAACATCTGTTCAGAATTTCTAGTCTTTACTATTCCTTTAGTTTCATATATAGGTCAACCGGACTCTGTGGAATGCCGGACTCTGAGGACTTCCATAGCTGTGGAAGCGCCCATAGTCCGCCAGATGCCATGGTCCGGGCCCTATATATATGAGAAGGGACATTCCTGTCTAGATTTCAGTGACCCGGACACCAACGATACCAGGACCCTGGTTTCTACTGATAGGGGGACAACTGTTTTCGAGGGAGGACTTTCGTATCAGATCCAGATACCATGGTCCCCGGACCCTCATATCTGGCGGACCACGGTTGCTTCCACACCGGTATCCTCTTGAACATTTATGATACATTTGAAACGCTGTTGTTGTTGCTGTTGTTATTGTTGTTGTTTTGTTTTTTTTTAAATCGAAGAAGCAGTGGTGGAGTGAAAGGACGTCTTTCAAATGCTGAGGGTGAACTATATGTAGGAAGGGAATTTTCTCCCACTGGGACCGAGACATGATATGTACATTGTACCTTCACATTGTAACATGTGCAAGTGTATCTGTCGTCATTAAATATCAGAATGGCATCCTTGGAAGATTCCAGAGGTTAGTGGAGAACCAAAAGGGCAAAACTCTTTCGAAGGATAGGTTTTTACGCTAGTTGGGTTTACTTTGCAAATGATCGAATCCAGTGCTGGTCCATGCCAGCCATGCCTAATGATTGAAGTACAAACAGTTATAGATCACAGGTACAGTATTGTGTAGCATATATCTGATGTGAAATGAATTTAGGCTTCACCTCAGGGAACACAATCGCTTAGATAACTCACTTTATGCCTGGGATGTCTTGAAATGTAGAGTCTCGAATCGATTATGTACAACCGTGAGTTTTATAAATACCAGAGAAACAAAGATTCTCATGCCATTCTTTGTCGAAATGACAGACACCCGCCCAGGGACAGCGAGTGATTGGTCTACAGCCTCTCTTCTAAAGTTCAACAACATGAAGTCGTTTTTTATTCAGAAAGTTCGGCTCAAGTCCCTAAACAATTTCGCATAGGGCTCGAGTTTGACAGAGACGAAGCAATAGTATTCCCAGGCTGTGCGACCCAGACCTTTGGTTATCGAATTAAGACATTTAGCGAGAATGTCTTAGATTTCATCCTTAATTACTGCGCAATTCTGCTCAACGTTTAGCCTATAGAAACGAATTCCCAGGGCAACATTGCGTAACGTAAACACATGCTAAAAACGATAGCTGAAAGGCTAATCTGCACGCCACAATTACAGACCTCAACGTCGAATCGAACGGCGAAAGATATCCAAGAGCGAAATATATTTATTCAAACATACCTCGTTTCATTGGGTCAATAAACCAAAGATTGTAATTGTTTTGGTTAGAGCACTTATCGTTTTGAAACCTACTGCTCAAGCTTTTGTCAGCCAATTTTTTCAAACTTATAGCTCTGATCTCGACCAGTTGACACCGCCGAATATCTCTGCCACATCGTGATGAACGTAAGAAATATGGTATCTGTACGAACTAGTGCGGACACGAACCCGTTAACGTTATTTTATTCACTACAATATATTTGAGTTCACATTACATCATTAAGTCAGAAACGGCGTTACACATTCTCACCAACATTCCGTGACAAATCTTTCTTTTTTTCTGTTATTGGATACGTTTTGTTGGAAGCCTCCTCAAAATTTATAACACGTACATAGTCATTTGATGAATAGGTTAACAAGCTAGATATTATTTCAAATAAGAGATCGTTTCCACGAACATCTGTTTCCTTTATTCCTCACTCGAAGTCATCACTTATGTATGGAATTCACACAATTCAATGGTGGGTACGCCAGCTTTTCGATTTATCCAACTAACCCCGCAAAATTCCATCAAGAGTTTCACAGTTCGTGTCCACAGGGGGAATACTGCCAAGCCAAGCGGATTTATGTATCAAGAGGCTTCTCGCGCAAAATGCTTCTTAGGCCCGTTATTAAGGCCACCCTCGAAGGGGAGGTGGCCTTCTTGGAATGAGTTTAGTGTATGCTCCAGTCGTGCTTGGTTTCCAAGAATTTCCGAGAGAACGAAACAGTATTCAGGATCCAAATCCTTGGATAAAATGTAGAGGAGGCTTGGGATTGAATTTGAGCTGTCTCAGATGAACGGAAGTGTGTTTTTCAAGCCCAAATTGCTTGAAAATTTCACGAAACCGGAAGTTTCAAAAACGTTTTTGAATCGGATATACGCTTTCCCATTTTATTATTTGAGAATTTTGACCAGAAAGCTTTCAGCATTCGGAAGCAACCCCGCTTCGTAGATACTAAAGAGCTATATTTCGTAGATATGATTACTGGTTGTTCCTATGTGATGATGTTGAACTGTTGATCCCATAAATTAAGACTATGACAAAATACGGAGAAAACCGCTTAAAAATAAATAGAGGATATCAACTGTTTCTTGACGAATGCCATAAATATTTAATCTCGTGGGGCGAGAAAAATGGCATTATCACTCGTGGCGCCAATTTTCTCACCCCGCGAGATTAAATATTTATGGTATTCGTCAAGAAACAGTTGATTTTCTTTTTATTATATACTTCTGTTGTGCTACTTTATTCTGAATGTTTGGAAATATTAAAATCATTTAGATTTTGTGGGGCTTTTCGACAGCAGTTACACTGAGACATTGAATATCTTCACCCTGACGTCACACCCGAACTACTTTGTTGTCAACAAATCGCGCGTGCTACATCTGCAAGCGAATTTCTTTCAATCTGGTATCTTGCACTGTCGTAGCGCTTTAGTACCCGCAGATCTAACGAATTTTATCAGTTTTGTTGATAATAACGATCAACGATTTTCATGCCGACCCGTGAACTCCCCCCCCCCCCCCCCCGCACTTCACTTCAGCAGAGAAGCACGGTCGATGTGTGTCGAATCAGGCGTGTCTCGCTGTCTACAATCACTGATACAGGCAGGACTGACGCGCTGGTTCTCTTTGACCTCCCTGATCGATGACGGTGTTTCTCTTTGCACGAAATATTCTCATTTCAAATAAAATCTGCATTCGCCCTTATTTTCGCTCATGTCTAACCAAATAGCTCAGTTTTCATTTAGCAAATTCGAATGGTTACGTCCGATAAGTTATAGCCAGATCATTTAGATTTACCGGTCGTTGTTGTTGTGCGGAGCTTCGACGGTGTTGACCTACGGAGTTATCCTTGTAATATGCTCAGAATTTGAATGAATACTCACTGAAAAGACTTCACTGTCGTTGAATTAATTTATTTTTCATGTTTTCTCATCAACTTTGGTGTGACATATTTATGATATGATCCCAATTTCTAGCGTTCGACTGGTGATTGCGTTTTAGTTTTCCGCGCTAGTTCGTGTTGCACTCTGCACTGCTCTGGTCAGTCAGTGTTGCTGTGAGAGTACTAGTGTAGGTGCACGCGTACGTGACCAGCGATCCTCTTGTCGTCATTCCAAGTATTTCTTATTCATTTTATGCCGATTGGTGTTTTATTCCATTTCATAATTTGGTCATCATAAGGCACAATAATATACAAATCTTTCCCAAATATTTGGCTTGTTTTTCTTTGGCGCATAAACCTGGTGGAGTTTCGGTCAATTGCCCTATCACTGTGACAATGGTGACGTGTTTGTGCGCTAATATTGATCTCTTCACTGTTTGTGACGTCATTTGTCATATCATCACAATGATGATATATTTGATATATATGCAGTGAAAATATCGCTTTTATTCAGTTGATAATTTTCACTATCTCATCACCAAGTATATAATAAAGATATGTATTCCTGGTAGCTGATAATAAACATGTTTGTCCAGGATATATATTTTATAGGAAATACCTTTCCCCATTTTGCGGTGTTCAGAAAGTCAAATATTCATAAAGCCTGGCCTTTGTCCATATCGCACAAATCTGTCCATCTCCAGCAATATTGATGACTGATCTATTGGTTTTCGTTGGCGATTGGTAAATGTATCTAGGTGGTAGAACCTGTAACAGTGTTACTATTATTCGATTACTCTGCGGACTAGATAAGAGTCTTCTGCTCTTATGTTTGTGTACCAAATTGTGCCAGCCTACTATATTTGTACCACTCCAAAATTTTGGGTGGCCTTTCGAAGTCCATGAGTGCTAGTTTATATTTATTTCAGATATTCCGCAAATGACCACTGGTAAAATTGTTCATTCGTGCATGTAGGTGATTATGGCCGCTAGTTAGATTTAATTGTTCAGCCTTTAATTCAGAAAAAGAAACTGATGCGAGACACAGAGAGAGCTCTTTAATTCACTAAATATGTTTTCAGTTGAATTTGAACTTCTGTACAATGCAATTCAGTTTCCGTGTGTAGCTTTCGTGGATCTACGAACAGGAATATGAAAACACGCGTGATAACATTTGGCGCACAGATACATCGCTTAATTTGCTCTTCGTATTTTCGCAATGTGTTATTTCGCAAGTGTTAAAAAGAATGTCAGGCACAGTCTCTGCCACAGTCGAGATCATAGGAAAAGTAATAATTGTGATCAGGTAAGAACTTGAATTTATGTTTCTGTTCACCTAATGACTGTTTGAAATTTTGGAGCCACCATGTATTCGAAATTTCATGTCCCGTTCCGCCTCAATTATATACGCCACCCTCTCCCCACCGTCTAATTATGAATAGTCACTAACTTTAATAAATTAAATACTCTTCAATTATACCAAACAACTGAAACCTATCTATCCTGGGCGATTTGATTTCGCCCACGACCCCCCCCCATCCTCAACAACTATTTTCGTTTTCCATTAGACTAGAGCATGTATAACACTTTGATCTCTCGTCAAGCTCTATCAGAAAATATACAATCCAAGATGGTCGCCCTAATAACGTCCCAGCGACGCCATTTTTTCAATAATGTATTTTTCTCGGCTGATATTTGGTGTATTCCTGTAATTTCTTGGCGACAACTGAATAATAATTAAGTAAATAGTTATCCGCTTTGATATAAAATAGCTAAACTTATGAAGAAACCAGACGAAAAACATCACTTTTCCTGTACCCCCATACGGACGCCATTTTGAATTTACCAACGAACCTCTGCTCAGCGGGTTATGAAAATAGATTTACACGAACTCCAAAATGACCAGGTACAAAGTCACAAAGTTTCAGCTCTCAATATTTCACCGTTTCGGGGCACGAGAATCCCCTCTACTCCCTCCTCTCCACCCCCAAGGCCAGATAACGTTAATATGGAATACCATCCCACTATTAGCTTGTCAAATAATGCATAGTTTAACGAGTCTGCAGCACGTAGGGTGCTTTCCTAATTGCTCCCATGGCGTGCCTATGATTGTACAGCAATTGATGTATCGTTTCCGTCTTTAATTTCCGTATATTTGGAACCTACGTGCAATGAGTACATCATTTGCATGATTTGCTCTAGCGAGGCCGTTCACAGATGCACAGAGGAAGATAGCGTCTCATCAATCAAATTTAAGTTGATCCATCACAGGTTATGTTTCCAAACTGAACTTGTGAATAATTATCGTATTTCTCATAAGGTATACGATATATTCCGTAGAAACAGATTATGAATGCGTGGCAAATTTGTCAAAATGTTATGACTTTCCATTTCATCGCCGTCCACAAGCTGGGGAAGAGAGGAAACAACAGTAAGAAGAATATAAGTGGCGCAACTCCATCACAGAGTTTGGGAAAAATAATACTTCGAATTAAAATGTATCAGGGTCCAGACGATGAGTTCTTGATATTGTTGGTGTCCATGTGTAACGGGAGCCACAATACCAATGTAACAAGCGTCACTACTGGAGCGCCAAGTCAACCCAGGTTCGTAAGTTAAAGCCCCCGTTGAATAATACCCGCTGGAACTAATCCATATGAAAGTGTGCCGAGTTTACGACGCCATACTGCCAACTTCTCATCCGAGTAACGTTGCTTTCACCGCACATATAAAGTCGGAGTCGACCGAGAACCTTGCCAGTCTGAACTGACACTCGAACTGTCCACATCATATATATGCTGTCGTTGTTGCCACCAGCCCGAATTCGGACTGTGAGCATAATATTCTATCACGCATTCATTCGCACACAATATAAATGTATCTGGGAGAAACTGAGAAATTAAATGAAGGATCTATTCAAACTATTCAAACACGATTCAGACATACCGGTAGGTGTTTCCGCAATTTAGAACTTGATCCTGTCATAGGTTTCTTCAGCATTGTATCTCAATTGACCTCCCTCGCCAAAGAGGAGGCATGAAAGGAATACTGGTCATTCTATTGTATGATTCTTGAGGCTCTGTACGGTGCACTTCAAATGCGCTATGTATTTAGATTCCCGACACTACTTCAAAAGCACTGTAATTCAGAATGTTCACTATAAACTAAGGATTGTTATAGGTTATGCCTATTAATCAGGCCCGCCCATACTCAACTGCAACTTGCTAAATTACAAGCGTCTGGTCCGAAATTCATAATTCAGCCGTCGTCCATTAGAGAATATCCGCGTCCATAATCCAAAGACCTATTCCATATTCCATATAACAGTATTAGCACCAAATTCAAAAAGACAACCATAGTACACATAAACATAGGCTTGTTGCCTGGAAGAGATAATTAGCGGTCAACAGTTTTCAATGATGCCGGCAAGACATCATGATGTTCTAAAAATATCAAATGCGTATCGCTGATCAGTATTCTTAATCCATAATATTCGTTGTAAAGTCGTCATCTAAAGAATGATGTAGTTCAGTCACGCTTTGATTGTGACAGTTCATATGAGTACCTTGAGGATCTTGAAGTACGGCCCCTAGCCCCGGGTTAAGCGGAACCTATTATTCTGATTGTCGCCCCGTCCATTTTTACTCATCTATAAGTCGTATAGAAATGTAAAATCTCTTAGCATTCCTGGTGGGGGAATCAGGGTGGATGAACGAAGCGAAAATGACCTTTGACCCTTGACCCTTGACCTTGGATTTCCATCTTACCTTGAAGAGGTCACTTTCGATCACGTGACTGGCGGGTGGATGCAAAACTAAGACTAACAGCCGGACACCTCTCCAAAAATCCGAAAAACGGGACCTTATACCCAGTCAAATGGGCCTAGATGCACACTATTGCGTCCACTTCGGTCGTGCCGGATCTCGAATTGAAGCGCTCGTCGAGGGCACTTCAGGTAACGTAACAGTTGACTTGACAAACAAGAAGAAAACGCCCAGTCAAATAACCAGTGAAATTGGTGTAGGTTTGCCATAAGTAGGCAAAGTGGGTCATGTAGGTTCTCGTCTGGAAGCGCTCGTCGAGGGCACTTCGGGTCACGTGGCCAGAGAGTGGATAAAATAGCCATCGTGTATCAGGATATGTTGCCATTACAGCACTCTGGACTCTGGACTGCCCGAAGAGGCTTAGGGACGCAACAGAACGAATGGATGGTCATTGCACACGGACGAGCGAACATGGCCGAAGATGAATTGTAAACACACCCAACAGGTTGATTTTCATGTGATGTAGGGCATAAATAAAATGTGTAATGCGCAAAATGCTTGGGGTTGTGTAATCCGCAAACTGCTTATTGTTGTTGTTCATCCTTCTCTCTCAAGGCGAGAGAGAGAAAGAATTAAGGATTAACGTCGCGTTCAGCAATATTTCAGCTATATATCGACGACCAAACAAAATTCTAAGTACTCAAGCCAATAACTTCAAACACATTCCAACATACACGCATTAAAACTTATGCACAGTCCTCCCTCACTCGACCAAAAAGGAGAGATAAGACATCAGTGGTTAGATATAGGTGGATATAGGTGTGTAGGATCTTACTCCCCATAATTAGAACGTCACTGCAATGAGACGTGCGTTGGGCACGATTCACTCACTGACTCACTCATTTGTATCTAACCCGCTCACTCAGCCACGTCTAACTGTCTAACTCCGATACCATATCACACCATACCATAATCTGTCAGGCTAGACAGACTCATAATGCCCTTCTGACTACAACCTATCGCCCACGCTATCCCTAACACTAACCCTTGTGAACAAATCGGGATAAAATCCGCCATTCCTGGCGTCATGTCCTGTAATATCCATTATTCCGAATTTTGTGTTTGTCTGGAATTTATTTTGCATCCATCCGCCAGTAACATGACCCGAAGTGCCCTCGACGAATACTTCAATTCGAGATCCCGCACAACCCAGGTGGACCTAATATGGTTTATCTAGACCCATTTGACTGAATGTGAAGCCGTTTTTCCAGAGTTTTGTGGGATCCCCGGTCATTTCCCCCAAGTCCTACTTTCGCGTGACCGGAAGTAACCTCTTCAAATGTCAAGGATTAGGGGTCAGGTACGCCCGATTTCTCAACCGCGGATGCAAAGAGATTTCACCTTGCTATACAACTGGTGGATAAGTTAAAATACTGGACGGAGTGACATTCGCAATAAGGGGTCGCTTTCAATTTGTATCTCCGTATTCAGGAATATACGGTCAACATGGGTGGGCCTGCAACAGTATCGTCATATGGAGAATTTAAAAAGAGATCGCATTTGGACTGCATCGTATAGAGCCTCCAGAATTATCGAATGGTACGAACAATAGTCCCTTCGCCTGCATTGTTTGGCGAGTGAGGTAAGTTGAAACACAATTTTGGAGAAACTGGACGGGATCATCATGTTTTATTGTTTTGAGAAAACACTGAACGGTATGTCTAAATCGTGTTTGAACAGTCAGATCCTTCATTTTATTACACAGTTTTTTTCACATATTGTGTGCGAATGAATGTGTGACAGAATATGATGCTCACAGATTCCGAATTTGGACTGGTGACAACAACGACAGCATACGTGTGATGTGGATAGTTCGAGTGTCAGTTCAGTCTGACAAATTTTTTTGACTCCGGCTTTATGTATGCGGTGGAAACCACATTACTCGAATGAGAAGTTGGCAGCATGGGGTCGTAAACTTGGCACACTTTCATATGGATTAGTTCCGGCGGGTATTATTCAACGGGGGCTATATAAACGCGCCTACGAGACTCCCCACAGGAATTTACATACGGTCCGGACGTATTCTCCCCAACCCAGGGCATGGCGTCGACTACCGGGGCCCTTATAAATAAATAAATAGAAAAGAAGGGACTTCAGAAGAATTTTGATTTGAGGAAATGGCGAATTTTGCACCTTTACTCTGGTCAATTCCAAGCTGCCACAAAGTAAACCAAAATGAAATGGTAAACAAAACCGTGTTAAATGTTCCCCAGGCAGTGTCATACCTTACGGAACCCCGGCAGTGGATCAACCCAGAAGACTGAAACTCTATCCCGAGAGCTTTGACATGAATAACGGTGTGATCATTAAAATACACATATAAGTGCGTCCATAAATTAGCACAGATACAAAACTTGCTTGGATCGGACAAAAGAAGACACTAGTAACTTATTTACTCATTTTAGATGTATTCATCAGCCACGAAACGCGCACGTACGAAATATAATATTAAAAATATAGCAAAATATTGGATCTCATCAGTTGAAACGTCAAACAAACGAAACAAAGGAAATAACTCCCCTTACACTATCCCCTCCTTAAGACAATTATTTTTTCAAAACAAAAATATTTTCTGTGAAAAAAACAATATATAATTGGTCTACAGTTCATAAGTATTTTATTCAATGAGACCGAGGCATCCAGCTCCTCTTCCTGGAAACGGTCATCCTTCTCTTTCCATCTTTTCCCTCGGTAAAGGACACCATCTCGTCCCGGTAGGTGTGCTGTGGGCACCAGTCGAAAGACTTGAAAGGACCACACTTAGTTTTTACAGGAAGTCTGCGACGTTTCGCAGCATCCCTCTCTTCCGTGTGGATCACCCGCTCCGTCTTAGGACATCGGTGGACGCCTGGATCAATGTACTGCTCATTTTTAACGAGCCGCCCCACTACACCTAGCATCAAGGCCTCCGACTCGCTCTGTCCACATCGATGTTTTTGTCGCACTTGGCTCACTTGGTTCCTCTTCGGATTCACAAACGGACATCGTGGTCTCTGGAACAAAGGGACAAAGGCATTATGCCTCTTACTCCAATGTACCCAGAAGGTTGACCTTTAAAAGAAAACATGATTCCCACACTCAGTCACAGGACATGCCATGCCGCCCTTCACCCACATTGGACGCAAGTCATCATCCAAGCTCTCCAGATCCTATCCCTCCACTGTCACTTGCAGGACATCTGCCATATTCGAATCTACAATTTTAAACAGAACGAAAGAACATTCTCGCTTCAGCATAAGATTACGCTTGTGGCTAAGGGGCTACCCAAGGAGAACTAGATGGAAACAATGCCCATGAGGGAGGGCCGAAATGACATAATCACCGCAAATACCCAGCAAATTGCTGACCTGATGAGTGGGACCCTTCTCTCACCAGAAACAGCAATCCCACACAAACACGCACGTATTCTCAGGCACTCACACATACAAATAGAAGTCCACTACCGCAAGACCCATTCCAGAACTGATGCCGCCAGTGAAAGAAGGTTAAGGGGAATACCGAATCGGCCTACGGACCGAACGTCCGCACCTAGTCTGCCGGGCTCCATTGTTTACCACTTCCGAGCCCAAAGGCGCGCGCAATGACGAGTCTACCCCATCAGTGGGAATCAAGGAAATGTCCAACTCCATAGGAGAATCTACAGAAACATCTAGTCCATGGAAGCTATCAGAATCATCCAACCCATCCTGTGGAACAGGAGAACATTTTTCCCCTCTTGTTCACCAGGAGGAAATGACTGCGTAGAAACTCCCACTGAATCCGCTACTAGCGCAGACCAACTTAACGAAATAACATGGAAAACTCTTGGCTGAGATGCCCCGTTCTCCTGTACAAGATATGTAACAATAGTCAGCTTCCTCGATACCTTCCAGGGTCTCGTCCAGCCCATTCTCAAATTAACACCTGCTGCTGGAGGATACCATCGCCACACAAAGTCTCCAGGTTTATACGTCCTAGGCTTCAACCCTCTATCGTAAAACCTCTTCTGATGCGCTGCCGCCTGTGCAGTAGACCGATAGGCCATCAAGACAAATGGCAAATGCTCATCCCAACTGAAAGGATTATCTACAAATACATAGACAGCATTTGAATAAGTGTCCGATTGAACCGCTCAACCAGCCCATCTGACTGTGGCCTATAAGGTGTCGTTCTAGTTTTCTCGACCCCCAACAGACGACACATATGAGCAAATAGATGCGACTCAAACTCTCTCTCCTCCCTGGTCCGAATGAATCCGCTTTGGGCCGCCATATCTACATATGACCTCAGTGACCAATTTGTCCGCCACGGTCAGAGCTGAGTGATCAGGAAAGGCAAAAGCCTCCGTCCACTGACTAAAACAGTCCACTACAATGATGACATATTTATTTTCACTCTCGGTCAAGGGGCATTCCAGAATATCCAAAGCTATCCTATCCATAGGGGCACCTACCACTGACTACTGTAAAGGGGACCTACCCGGTCCAGGAGCAGCCTTTCGACGATCACATAAATCGCATTGCCTAACCCAGGGGCGTACATCAGAGGACATCCCCGGCCAGTACATCCTTCTTCTAATTGAAGGCAAAGATTTATTTCTTCCCAAGTGTCCCACAGTGCGTTTACAGTGTAATTCATTAAACACTTTGGAACGTACTTCCACGGAGCTACCAAAAGCAAAGAAGAACTACGATCTGACAGTCGAAACTATCGGTAATATAAAACCCCGTCAACCACCTCTAAGGCTTCTCAGAGAGACCACAGAGCCCTAATGCCACGAGATATATCCGCTACATAACTTCTTGGTGGCTTTACCGCAAACTGTCGCATCCACTCCAGGATACGCATAATCACAGGATCCCCCGTCTGCCACGTCCAGAGCTGATCTAAAGTCCACACGTCAAACCAGTTAACCTCACGATCCTCACTACCCTTAACTGTAGCGACCTTACAAGATCCGAAAACACTAGTACAAGTATCGCGTGGTGTCAAAGACTGTATCTTACCCACACGAACCTCTACACAACTCGCGCAATCCTCACGCTTAAACTTTCTATGAGCCTGACATGAGAGGCTGTCGACATTGCCGTGGAGCCTCCCTTACGATATTGCGAAACTATATCATAGGTGTCAAGCACCGATATCCAGCGGGCTATCATTCCTCGGGACTTTTGAAGTTTCGCAGCCAGGTTAAAGAGGCATGATCTGCCCACACCACAAATAGTGTCAAAAATGTTTTTTTTTTAGTAATTCCCTATATGTAGTACAATATCTTCTCTGATGTTTGTTTAAGGGTTTGCTGGCATATTTTATAACACGTTCTTCCCCAACCTGCCTTTGAGACATCACGGCTCCTATACCACACATACTGGTGTTGGTCTCAAGTATAAATTCTCCGTCCTTCATGGGATAGGCGAGAACAGGGTCAACGACTAAGAGTTGCTTTAATCTTTCAAACGCCTTCCTACAAGCATCGAACCATCGAAAGTTCACCCCCTTTCTTGTCAACTGAACTAAATGCCCTGCCACCGAAGAGAAATCAGGCACAAAACGTCTATAATAACCTACTAACCAAAGAAAACTTCGTACTTCGGCGGGTTCAGTAGTTTGACATTTGAGGGTTCATGCTCCTCAGCAACAGCCTCAACTTTAGTCGAGTCACATTTGATACCAGGCATCGAAACTACGTGTCCTAAATAAGGGATCTCCTGTCGGAAAAGTGAACATTTTGACGGTTTTAACTTTAGGTTAGCCTCTCTTATCCGAAGAAAAACAGCTCTAAGGTTTTCGAGAGATTCCTCAAAAGTTCTTCCGGTGACAATGATATCATCCAGGTAGCACAGGCAACGGTCCCATTGCAATCCCCTGAAGGCTAGTTCCGTCAATCATTCAAAGCTTGCGGGAGCATTACATAGTCCAAAAGGCAAAACTTTAAACTGGAAAAGGCCCTTATGGTTTGTGAAAGCCGTTTTCTCCTTATCTCGTTCATCCATCTCACACTGCCAATATCCAGACAGGAGATCAAGGTTACTACACCAACAGGCCCCCGCCAGAGAATCCAACGAGTCGTCAATGCGAGGCAACGGATAAGCGTCCTTAACTGTAACGGCATTAAGCCTACGGTAATCTAACGGTCTTTCTTTGCCACTAATACAATAGGCGAGGACCAAGGACTACTGCTAGGTTCGATGACATCCCCTCCTAGCATACGAGTAATTTCTCTCTCCACCGTCTCCCGCTGTTCAAGAGGTGTATGGCGCGGAGGTAGTTTGATAGGTTTGGCCTCGCCAGTGTTAATACAACCATTAACAATACCTGTTCGCCCCGGTTTACCATCTACTCCCATGAAAACATCCTCAAATTCTCCAAGGAAATGTGCTATACTCTCTTTCTGTTTAATATAAGAGTTTATCAGAGGCTCCGTTCAAACGTGGCCTTAAATGAGACGGGACATTCAATTTCTCTCCATCGGCCATTGCCGCCACCGTATACGGCACCTCTGTCACCATTTCCAGACTGGCTATGCTAGTATTCTCCCTAAAAAATACCGGCTGGTTCGTCACGTTGACAACCGACAAGACTGCCTCTTCAGTAGCGACTATTGCGCGAGACATCAACAAGCCCTTCCTATCCAAACTGTTCAGTGGTTCTGCCATAAATGTCCAGCCAGCCCGGATCTGGCCATCCACGTAACCCCTAGTAACCATTTCAGATTCGGGAGGGATAATAACGTTGGAAGACAATTTTACCCTCGCGCATTTGACCGATTCCCGCCCTCTTAAGGGAATATCTTGCTTACCCATAACCAAGCTTCCCTTGGATACACTAATGTCCAAACCGTACTGCTTTAGGAAATCTATGCCCAATATTCCTGGTAAATCAAGTTCCGCTGCTACAAATCCATGTACAAAAACCAGGTCTCCTAGCTTCAACTCCAACTCGACTCTCCCCTTAACAACTAGAGTACTTTCATCCACCGTACTTAAAACAACACTAGTTTCCTCCAAACTCGGACCTTCCCCTTTATCTGCTCGTACAAAGAAGACAACAGCAAACTCACCCGCTCATCCCGTGTCTACCAACATCTCGTGAAGCTATTCCCTATTCCAACAACCGCAAATAAGCAAGATTGCGTAACCGCTCCTACACCCAAGCATGACCTTTACTTGACATCTGATACATATGGGGCTGCACCTTCGGCCTCAGACACAACCCGTTCTACTTTAACTGCTGATCTGAAAATTTAGGCCTGGCCCCTCCTGTCGGTGAAGCTGGCGATCTAAATTCCCCCGGGTAATTTCTTAAGGGTATATATTCCACTTCAATTCCGAAGTCGACGTCATGCATGACTGTGTCTCGTAGATTTGTGTCTTCCACAAATACCCTTTCCTCAATCCCAGACGCCATTTCAGAGATCCTGGTCACGGCACCAAAATGTAACGGGGGTCACATTAACAATGTAACAAGCGTCACTTCTAGAGCGCCAAGTCAACCCATATTCATAAGTTAAGATCTCTGATAGACACCAGGAGGAAGGAGGGGAGACCCGAAACAGAGTCAAGCACGACGCAAACACAAATATACATAAAATAAATATAATAATGTAATCCCTCAAAAGAAATGGGCATTACAAATATCACAGGACGATACAAATGCGCCTACGGGACTCCCCACGAGAATTTAAATACTGTCCGGACGTATTCTCTCCCACCCAGGGCGTAGCGTCCACTACCGGGGCCCTTATAAATAAATAAATAGAAAAAAAGAGACTTGAAATTTGATTTGAGGAATTGAGTGGCCAGGCCCCCTTTACTCCGGCCAGCGTACCTGAGATACAACACATATCACGACTCGTTATATTCTTGTGCTTTAGAATGGGTTAACCAGAAGACTATACTGTGAAGTCATGTGGCTCTGTCAGTATGTCGGCACCTCTTCCCGTATATGTCTTGTAATTCCAAGCTGCCACAAAGTACACCAAAATTAAATGGTAAAAAAAAAACGTGTTAAATATTCCCCAGGCAGTATAAAACCTTACGGAACCCCGGCAGTGCATCAGCCCAGAAGACAGAAACTCGCAACAAAATATATCCCTAGAGCTTTGACATGAATAACGGTGTGATCATTAAAATACACATATAAGTGCGTCCATCAATTAGCACAGATACAAAACATGATTACAACGAACAAAAGAAGACACTAATAACTTATTTACTCATTTTAGATGTATTCATAAGCCACGAAAACGCGCATGTAGGAAATATAATATCAAAAATATAGCAAAAAATGGGATCTCAGTTGAAACGTCAAACAAACGAAACAAGGCAAATAACTCCCCTTACACATGTAGTTCTGCGACAGTGCCTAATCGATAACTCATTCACACCTGTCTTGCAGTGGTTATACGACACGTACCTCCGAGTTAATCGGGATCAACAATCTATATGGTATAGTGGTATACGCAATATCTGATAAACTGCCTCCACATAAAAGATCCTCCATATGTCCAACGTATTTCGCTCTCTAGACTTCCCTGGTTACATTAAAACTCAGAGAGATATAGAGCGCCAAAATGTATAGGGACGGTTTCTCAGCTCCGTTCTATGTATTAGAATATAACACAAATGAAAGTGTGCCTCGTATCTTCTTATGTCCTCTTATCTGTCTTCGATAGACCATCAGGGCCAAAGACCCGAAGCCATAGGATTGTTTTATCTCCTTTTCTAAATCCAAGCGTCATCGAAAAGTCTATGTAAAGTATTTCTGTCTTTCTTGCGACAACCGAAATCTGTTTCATGTGGGGTTCAGACAGAAGCCAGACAAACTATATTAACAACTCCGTCATTTCAGGGCGACGGTAAGTGATAACCTGTCAGTTGTCTTCTTAAGATAGTTGGATCTGAGTCGCCTTGACACTCTGTAATATCAGAGGCGGCGAGCGAATTAGCTTTCTATACAGAAATCGTATGCCTTAGTGCATACTCCAGTGCCCCGGAGAACTTTTGCTAGAGCACAGTTTTCTGACACCGAGAAATCGATTTCATTTCGTTCCACTCACACATAAATTTACTGATGAAAACTGGCAATGGTGTTCAATCTGCCCTTATCAGGCTGAAATATACAAGACCGGCATCCATTAGCTTGCCGCGGACCAGCCGATAGTCGCAAGACAGTTTCATGAAACCATCCACTGACAAATTCCATTCAATGTGTGAAACAAAACTGCTTGATAAATTAGTAAATATTAATATGATGTGAAATAAAATAGTTTTTGCCTACTTTTCATCGCGGAAAAGCAGAAATTTTGAAGAAAAATGACGAAAACATCATTTTTCTGGTACACCACGTGACCGCCATTTTGAATTTAGCTATTATCCTCTACTCGGGGGGGGGGGGGGTATGCAAATAGGCTCAAAGATGACTCCAATATGATAAACTATAAAGTCACTGAGTGTCAGCTCTCAATGTTTTTGTCGTTTCGGAGGTAGGGTAGAAAGTTTGGTGAGGAAGGCCATAAAGGCCTCCAGGCCTGGTGGAAAAACTCAGAAAGTTTGGTAAGGGAGGTCATTTTGCCCCCCACCCCCCCAGACCTGGTAGGGTTAACAAAAATTATCAACACTCAATGATGTTGGGTCAATGCATGGTATGTTCTATCTTAGGCTTCTAGTTGAAAAAAATCCGGTCTCTGATGATAGGCATTGGCACAAAAAATGTCTAGAGTGTGGAACCATCGGTTGTCCCACAAACGTGTTCTTATGTTTCAACTTATCTCATGCACTTAAGGATCAAAACCCGTGTATCAAAGCCGGCTTATTTTAACCCTGCCAGGCCTGAAAGATTTGGGGTCGGTCACAGCCGCGGTGCCCACACCTCCACAACCACGCCTATTTATTTTCTCTACCCATTAAAGTAGAGGGCCGAAACTTTCAATACTATATATTTTGGTCAAACTCCAACGTGGCCGTAATGTCATCTTTTCGGAAACCATTTTTCGTCTATTTTTGGAGCGGTTTTCCGATTTTTTTGATTTTTCACCTAATTAATATGATAGACAATAATTAATATTGGCAACATAAATTAATGTCATGCCATTTTGGGCAAGAAAATGCGAGAAAATGCTCGGGAAAGAACAAAAACACGACTTTTTTGTGGATACGTCGTGGCCGCCATTTTAAATTTTCCCATGACCCTTTGTACCTAGGGTTCTGCGAATAGTCTCAAAATGACGCCGATAAGATTCGACGGAAAAGTCAGGAAGTTTCCGCTCTCTTGTTCTCTTCGTTCCATAGCTGCAGTGAAAAGTTTTATATGTGGGACCAGAATGCCCCCTCCCTCAGGCCAAATATGTTTAAGGCCAAAACAAAGTATTTCGTTTCTTATGAGCGCACACGTCATTCTCAACACTTTATGCGATTTTTTTTATGAAAATGATCTCCGTTGACCAAGGTACGAGTGACCAATCTGAAATTTGTCTTTCAGCTGTTGAACTAGAATTGGAAATTTAATGTTCAGGTTTTCGGGCATGACATACTATAATTTATAATGCATATCGCCGTCCTAAAACGGCGCTAATACAGAACAAAAATGAAAAACCGCTTCACCACACCACATTTTCGAGGGTCTTTGACCATAAACAAATACATTCTGGCCTGTGATCTAGCTGGTGCTTAAATATTTTTATGAGCGATACAATTGTTCATGGATGAGGACGGCCTACTGAATATCGGATCCGAGACTTTCACCCTTTCACCGAAACCAGTTACACTGAAAGAGAATTGGTTGTGGGATGTGAGCCCTTGCAATTGTTGGATCTGGAGAGATCTAATTCCATCGGGTTATTTAATAGCGCATAGTGAGGAAGAAGCCTGTATTGACTAAGTAGTTTTATTTTTGTCTCTGTCCGTGGAAATGTGTCTCCTTAACGTTACATCACAGTGCTATCCATCTTCCATTTTATACTCTGATCGTACTGTCGGATATACGCAGTGTTACTTAGATGTCTCTCGACTGTTCCTCTCAACGGGCATTAAAGTACATTAACAACAATCAATGTCAGTCGTAAATCCTACGCACGTTGTAGATTGACTGGGATATAGTAGAGGTCATCGCCACTTGTCCCACAGCTAGCTTATTTAATATCTCTTTCTGAGCATTATAACTTCTTGTGTATTTGTGGCGGCGGTGATGATATCACCATGTCTTGTTGGCATCATCAAAACGCATTGCTCTTTCCTCCATTAACCCTATCTGGCCTGGGCGATTTGGGGTGTATCGCAGCCTGGGGGGGGTGGGCGGAAATGCCCCCTATATATTTTCTCTACCTCTAAGGCTAGAGCGCTGAAACTCACCACACATTATCTTTGGTTCAAGCTCTACCGGGAAATGTAAAAAAAATCCAAGATGGCTGACACGATGACGTCACAGTGACGTCATCTTCTCGGAAGCCATTTTTCGGCCTTTTTGGGGTCGATTTTCCGAAATTTTCATTTTTCCGATTTTTCTCTCGGAAGAAATCAAATAAAATATAGAATAATTAGTTCTGCATAATTAAAATACTTTCAAGGCCTTTTAGGCAAGGGAAATGTGAAGAAATGGAGCGAAAAGATTGAAAAACACGACTTTCGTGGATACCACATGGCCGCCATTTTGAATTTGCCCATGATCCTCTGCTCAGGTGTACATAAAAATAGGCTCAAAATGACGCCAATAAGATTAGCTTAAAAGTCACCAAGTTTCAGCCTCCTCGATTTTGTCGTTTCGGAGCAGCAGAGAAAAGTTCACTAGGGGGGCACTTTCCGCCCCCTCCCCCCAGGCCAGGTAGGGTTAAGGATTGGATAGTCGGGATTCCAAGACTATTTCGCTCTCATTTATATTTTGCTTGATAAGTTTAATATCGTTCAACACATACATGATTGCTAAATATATTTCGAAAGGTCTTAACGGTTTATCATTCGGGTTCTTTGAAAGCGAGTTATTATTGATTAGATTTTTATAGATTGTTAATGACAAACCTCCGAAAAGTTAATCCCTGAATCCCACTTTAAGCCTATCTGGCATGAGCGTTTCGTGCGCATCAGTTATTAGAGCAAAAATATACACGCCTATGTGAAGCTTAAGCCGAGGAAGTGGGCAAATACTTCGGTGATAGCGATCGGGATAAACTATGGTGCATAGCCCAGTGGGACGCCACCAGCTAACCAAATGAGTGGGATGGGGTGATTTTATTCCGATAACATCCGTATGGCAGAATATCTTCATAGTATAATTTAGACAAAATAAAACTAATTTGTCCTTCATACTTCACCAAGGAAATTTAAACACAGTGCACAAATGTATGGTGGCTGATATCTGCCATGTCGTACCATCGTACTATCATAAGCCACGAAAACGCGCATGTAGGAAATATATCAAAAATATAGCAAAAAATGGGATCTCAGTTGAAACGTCAAACAAACGAAACAAGGCAAATAACTCCCCTTACACATGTAGTTCTGCGACAGTGCCTAATCGATAACTCATTCACACCTGTCTTCCAGCGGTTATACGACACGTAACTCCGAGTTAATCGGGATCAAAAATCTATATGGTAAGGTGGTATGCGCAATATCTGATAAACTGCCTCCACATAAAAGATCCTCCATATGTCCAACGTATTTCGCTCTCTAGACTTCCCTGGTTACATTAAAACTCAGAGAGATATAGAGCGCCAAAATGTATAGGGACGGTTTCTCAGCTCCTTGTCGTTCTATGTATTAGAATATAACACAAATGAAAGTGTGCCTCGTATCTTCTTATGTCCTCTTATCTGTCTTCGATAGACCATCAGGGCCAAAGACCCGAAGCCATGGGATTGTTTTATCTCCTTTTCTAAATCCAAGCGTCATCGAAAAGTCTATGTAAAGTACTTCTGTCTTTCTTGCGACAACCGAAATCTGTTTCATGTGGGGTTCAGACAGAAGCCAGACAAAGTATATTAACAACTCCGTCATTTCAGGGCGACGGTAAGTGATAACCTGTCAGTTGTCTTCTTAAGATAGTTGGATCTGAGTCGCCTTGACACTCTGTAATATCAGAGGCGGCGAGCGAATTAGCTTTCTATACAGAAATCGTATGCCTTAGTGCATACTCCAGTGCCCCGGAGAACTTTTGCTAGAGCACAGTTTTCTGACACCGAGAAATCGATTTCATTTCGTTCCACTCACACATAAATTTACTGATGAATACTGGCAATGGTGTTCAATCTACCCTTATCAGGCTGAAATATACAAGACCGGCCTCCATCAGCTTGCCGCGGACCAGGCGATAGTCGCAAGACAGTTTCATGAAACCATCCACTGACAAATTCTATTCAATGTGTGAAACAAAACTGCTTGATAAATTAGTAAATATTAATATGATGTGAAATAAAATACTTTTTGCCTACTTTTCATCGCGGAAAAGCAGAAATTTTGAAGAAAAATGACGAAAACATCATTTTTCTGGAACACCACGTGACCGCCATCTTGAATTTAGCTATTATCCTCTACTCGGGGGGGGGGGGGTATGCAAATAGGCTCAAAGATGACCCCAATATGATAAACTATAAAGTCACTGAGTGTCAGCTCTCAATGTTTTTGTCGTTTCGGAGGTAGGGTAGAAAGTTTGGTAAGGAAGGCCATAAAGGCCTCCAGGCCTGGTGGAAAAACGCAGAAAGTTTGGTAAGGGAGGTCATATTGCCCCCTACCCCCCAGACCTGGTAGGGTTAACAAAAATTATCAACACTCAATGATGTTGGGTCAAGGCATGGTGTGTTCTATCTTAGGCTTCTAGTTGAAAAAATTCCGGCCTCTGATAATAGGCATTGGCACAAAAAATGTCTAGATTGTGGAACCATCGGTTGTCCCACAAACGTGAGTGTTCTTATGTTTCAACTGATCTCATGCACTTAAGAATCAAAACCTGTGTATCAAAGCCGGCTTATTTTAACCCTGCCAGGCCTGAAAGATTTGGGGTCGGTCACAGCCGCGGTGCCCCCCCACCACTCCTCAACCAAATAGGCTCAAAGATGACTCCAATATGATAAACTATAAAGTCACTGAGTGTCAGCTCTCAATGTTTTTGTCGTTTCGGAGGTAGGGTAGAAAGTTTGGTGAGGAAGGCCATAAAGGCCTCCAGGCCTGGTGGAAAAACGCAGAAAGTTTGGTAAGGGAGGTCATTTTGCCCCCCACCCCCCAGACCTGGTAGGGTTAACAAAAATTATCAACACTCAATGATGTTGGGTCAAGGCATGGTGTGTTCTATCTTAGGCTTCTAGTTGAAAAAATTCCGGCCTCTGATGATAGGCATTGGCACAAAAAATGTCTAGAGTGTGGAACCATCGGTTGTCCCACAAACGTGTTCGTATGTTTCAACTTATCTCATGCACTTAAGGATCAAAACCTGTGTATCAAAGCCGGCTTATTTTAACCCTGCCAGGCCTGAAAGATTTGGGGTCGGTCACAGCCGCGGTGCCCACACCCCCCCTCCACAACCACGCCTATTTATTTTCTCTACCCATTAAAGTAGAGGGCCGAAACTTTCAATACTATATATTTTGGTCAAACTCTACAAGAAAATGTAACAAAAACCAACGTGGCCGTAATGTCATCTTTTCGGAAACCATTTTTCGTCTATTTTTGGGAGCGGTTTTCCGATTTTTTTGATTTTTCACCTAATTAATATGATAGACAATAATTAATATTGGCAACATAAATTAATTTCATGCCATTTTGGGCAAGAAATTGCTCGGGAAAGAACAAAAACACGACTTTTTTGTGGAAACGTCGTGGCCGCCATTTTAAATTTTCTCATGACCCTTTGTACCTAGGGTTCTGCGAATAGTCTCAAAATGACGCCGATAAGATTCGACGGAAAAGTCAGGAAGTTTCCGCTCTCTTGTTCTCTTCGTTCCATAGCTGCAGTGAAAAGTTTTATATGCGGGACCAGAATGGCCCCTCCCTCAGCCCAAATATGTTTAAGCCCAAAACAAAGTATTTTGTTTCTTATGAGCGCACGCGTCATTCTCAACACTTTATGCGATTTTTTTTATGAAAATGATCTCCGTTGACCAAGGTACGAGTGACCAATCTGAAATTTGTCTTTCAGCTGTTGAACTAGAATTGAAAATTTAATGTTCAGGTTTTCGGGCATGACATACTATAATTTATAATGCATATCGCCGTCCTAAATCGGCGCTAGTACAGAATAAAAATGAAAAACCGCTTCACCGCACCACATTTTCGAGGGTCTTTGACCATAAACAAATACATTCTGGCCTGTGATCTAGCTGGTGCTTAAATATTTTTATTGGCGATACAATTGTTGATGGATGAGGACGGCCTACTGAATATCGGATCCGAGACTTTCACCCTTTCACCGAAACCAGTTACACTGAAAGAGAATTGGTTGTGGGATGTGAGCCCTTGCAATTGTTGGATCTGGAGAGATCTAATTCCATCGGGTTATTTAATAGCGCATAGTGAGGAAGAAGCCTGTATTGACTAAGTAGTTTTATTTTGGTCTCTGTCAGTGGAAATGTGTCTCCTTAACGTTACATCACAGTGCTATCCATCTTCCATTTTATACTCTGATCGTACTGTCGGATATACGCAGTGTTACTTAGATGTCTCTCGACTGTTCCTCTCAACGGGCATTAAAGTGCATTAACAACAATCAATGTCAGTCGTAAATCCTACGCACGTTGTAGATTGACTGGGATATAGTAGAGGTCATCGCCACTTGTCCCACAGCTAGCTTATTTAATATCTCTTTCTGAGCATTATAACTTCTTGTGTATTTGTGGCGGCGGTGATTATATCACCATGTCTTGTTGGCATCATCAAAACGCATTGCTATTTCCTCCATTAACCCTATCTTGCCTGGGCGATTTGGGGTGTATCGCCGCCTGGGGGGGGGGCGGAAAGTGCCCCCCTATATATTTTCTCTACCTCTAAGGCTAGAGCGCTGAAACTCACCACACATTATCTTTGGTTCAAGCTCTACCGGGAAATGTAAAAGAATCCAAGATGGCTGACATGATGACGTCACAGTGACGTCATCTTCTCGGAAGCCATTTTTCGGTCTTTTTGGGGTCGATTTTCCGAAATTTTCATTTTTCCGATTTTTCTCTCGGAAAAAATCAAATAAAATATAGAATAATTAGTTCTGCATAAATAAAATACTTTCAAGGCCTTTTAGGCAAGGGAAATGTGAAGAAATGGAGCGAAAAGATTGAAAAACACGACTTTCGCGGATACCACATGGCCGCCATTTTGAATTTACCCATGATCCTCTGCCCGGGGGTACATGAAAATAGGCTCAAAATGACCCCAATAAGATTAGCTTAAAAGTCACCAAGTGTCGGCTTCCTCGGTTTCGTCGTTTCGGAGCAGCAAAGAAAAGTTCACTAGGAGGGCACTTTCCGCCCCCTCCCCCCAGGCCAGGTAGGGTTAAGGATTGGATAGTCGGGGTTCCAAGACTATTTTGCTCTCCTTTATATTTTGCTTGATCAATTTAATATCGTTCAACACATACATGATTGTTAAATATATTTCGAAAGGTGTTAACGGTTTATCATTCGGGTTCTTTGAAAGCGAGTTATTATTGATTAGATTTTTATAGATTGTTAATGACAAACCTCCGAAAAGTTATCCCTGAATCCCACTTTAAGCCTATCTGGCATGAGCGTTTCATGCGCATCAGTTATTAGAGCAAAAATATACACGCCTATGTGAAGCTTAAGCCGAGGAAGTGGGCAAATACTTCGGTGATAGCGATCGGGATAAACTATGGTGCATAGCCCAGTGGGACGCCACCAGCTAACCAAATGAGTGGGGTGGGGTGATTTTATTCCGATAACATCCGTATGGCAGAATATCTTCATAGTATAATTTAGACAAAATAAAACTAATTTGTCCTTCATACTTCACCAAGGAAATTTAAACACAGTGCACAAATGTATGGTGGCTGATATCTGCCATGTCGTACCATCGTACTATCGCCTTATTTTTACTAGGGCGATGGTACGGTGGTACGATGGTACGATGCGATGGCACGATGCGATGATACGATGGTACGATGATACGATGCACGATGGTATGATGGCACGATGACACGATGATACGATGATACGATGGAGAAATTTTCATCGTACCATCGCATCGTATCATTGCATCGTGCCATCGTACCATCGCATCTTACCATCGTACCATCGCATCGTGCCATCGCATCTTCGCATCGTACCGTAGTATCATCGCATTGTGTCATCGCATCGTACCACCGTAATATCGCTCAAGCAAAAATAGGGCGATAGTACGATGGTACGACAAGGCAGATATCAGCCACCACACAAATGTACCGCAAGTATCTCTTTCTGTTCAATATTTCGAATGAATACGTACTGCACCCTTTAAACTTGTCTAACTCTGCATGGTTACAATTCTAATTGCATTTTATTCACTGGCATGATGTACCTAAGTCATGCTTTCATAGTATTTTTCATGTGGAAACCTTGAATGGTGTGACAACACGGCCCATAGCACATGCTCTTTCTGGGTAATCCTCGAATAAACCAAACTGCGAATGATATATCTAACTAATGGGAACGTTCGATAGTCCAAAGGGAACGTCGTATTTAGACATAAATATGTATTATTTTGTGGATGACTGCAAAATATCGGTTCGACTCGACCGAATATCGACTCGGTTGCCTTGTGAACGTCGAATTCAGCACAAAGAATGCCAGTTGTAGGCAATATAATCACTCTGGTTGAAAGTAAAGCCTTGAGACACGTACGTAAGGAGCAGGGGTGCAAAGTGCAGGTGACATTATCAACGGAAATGGCGTAATCACTGAAAATGAGGTCACACGGTCAAACCTCATAATCCATTCTCAGTTCTCATTTAGCATTTCACATGGCACCAGTGATCTTAATCTTTGATCCTGATCATTGACATTAATGTTAATCTTTGATCCTAACCTTTGACCACTAAGTTTGACCTCGATCTTTGACTTTGATACCTGACCATGTGGCCTCATTTCTGGTGATTTTCATTTCTGGTAATTACCTTATTTCCTTTGATGATATCAAATTCACTCTGCTTCTTTCTCATGTGGCTCAAGGCTGTCAGGTTTACACTACTCTTAAATTACGCACAATAACTTCGTATTGCAAAACATAGCAATCTAGCTATTGTCTTAACACCTTAGCTTGGGAGCACTACCCCAACATGTGGCTTCTTCTAAAATACTCAGTCTAACGATTCTGTATCACGTAAATTGCTTTTCTAATTCTTTCTTGTCGTGGCTTCGAATTTACAGTAGATTTAGGTACCTCATTCGAGCATTCAGCCCCATATGTTTGGACTCGATCCACATGCAATATGCACATTTGCAGGAATGGCTCTAGCGAGGCATTACACAGATACTTAAACGAATCATGTTATCAATCAAAAATGCATTATGGAATCTGCTTTCCAGCTGATGTGTTTTAATGATTCGCTTATTTTTCCGATTTTGTTTTATATATTTGTAGGAGCACACCATCATGAAAGTTGGGCTTCATCTGACTCAAATCATTTAATGTGAAATAAAATAGTTTGTGCCCACTTTCCGTTCGGCAAAATGAAGCAGCGAGTTTGAAGAAAAATACAAAAACTTCGCTTTTATGGTACCCATATGGCCGCCATTTTGAATTTATCCATGACCCTCTGCTCAGAGGCTAGGCAAATAGGCTCAAAATGACTCCAATTTGATAATCTACAATGCCACGGAGTCTCAGCTCTCTTTTTGTCGTTTCAGGGGTAGGTTGGAATTACGACTTACGCCATGCTATATAATCATTTCTTCATTATTATTCTGAAGCTAAATATTGGTAAAAATAGGGTGCCTGGTTTAAAACGTAAGACTAAAACGATGCCTCGAATATTCTTATCGTCCTTGGTCCTCTTATCGGTTCTTCGGTTTTCTTATGACTCGTTATTCTTCTTATCGGTCTTTGGTGAAGAGAGTTAGCCGGTCAAATGCAGAAGACAAGGAGACGCAGATTATATACTTTCTTAACCCTAACTGGTCTTGGGCGTGGGGATATCCCAAAATCGTTCAGGCCAGATAGGGTTGAAAAACGGGCATTTACATATCTATGTAAACGGATTTTGCCACTCATCTGATGACTACAAATTCTCGTCACTTGGGTCTTCAGACAGAAACCAAACAAAGTATTTTAATAACGCGTCTTGAGGGCGATGGTTGCGATAACCTGTCAGTCGTATTTATAGATGGATCAGAGTCCCTTTGTCACTGTGCCAAGTGAGTTAACACTCTATGCAGAAAACGTGTGACTAAGTCTATTACACGGCATCCATGAAGAACTTCTAGCACTTACAACATATTAAATGCGTTGCGTGAAGAAATCGATCACCCTTCCTGAGCACTAACGCTGAATGTATCATTGTCAAGAAGACATATACAAGCCTGCCGAGGCGCTCTCGTCGAACCATCCGTTGCCCAAGTCTCAATATATACGAAAGACTGGAAAGATCAACACTTTATTATTGTATTGAAAGAGAACATGGTGTTCTATACTGTGAAGACTATACTGTGAAGTCATGTGACTCTGTCAGTATGTCGGCACCTCTTCCCACTTCCCTTATATGTGTTGTAATTTGTCTTATAATCTGATTCAGTTAAATTTCAAACGTTTGTGATGTTATGATGTCTGGTATAGAGTGATCGAGGTGGATGATGTTTGTGTTCGAGGATCCATCACGGATCAGCAAGATTTCTTACTGGTCTCCTCGTCAACCTCTCAGGAAACTTACTTGTGTTTGAATGTTGCTAAACTACGACTGGTTAGATTCTAGTGATGATCGTGTCTTGTAAACAGGAGGAAATTCTTTATGACGACGACTGGCTATTGAATACCGGGTCGGAAACGCTCTTTTATCATTGCGAATAATGAGTTCTGACAACTGGTGGGTCTCGGGGGAAAAAAAGGATTTCAGCGGGACATTTTGAAGTGCATACAGAGGAAGTGGCCTCAAATATAAAGCGTGAGCTCCTCAGACTAAATCTTGTATTGATGGAGCACTTTTATTTTTATGTCTGACAGTGGACAGGAGTTTCCTTAACGTTGCTCCACATGGTTATTCATCTTCGATTCTATACGCTGATAGTATTATCGGATATAGGTGGGGTTACTTTTATAACTCGCGACTGTTTCTCTCGAAGAGCATTAACCCTACCGGGCCTGTAACGTTTCAGTCGTACCATCGCATGGGGTATTTTCCTTATCTCTTGGGCTAGGAAGCTGAAACTTTCCACAATAAGCCTAAGATCAAGCACTATGAGAAAATTAAGAAAAGTCCAACCGGGCCACTCTGGAACGTCATATCCTAAAATTGCATTTTTAGTCGATTTTTCGTATGTTTTAGTGAGGCAACTCCCCGAAAAACAATGCATAATAAACAGGAAAACAATTATCTGATTCTGAAATTGATAAATTGACTTTGGGCACACTGCAAAAAGTGGTTACATGTTTAACGTTTCATTTTGAGATGGGTAACATGTGAGATTCTTCATAATGCTACATGTTTCACCCTGTTTTCCCATGAAAACATGTCTCAACGACGCGAGAATACAGCTATTTGAGGATTGTGACATGTTTCAATCGCGTTGCCGTTTAACTATAACGACCCGAATAGCTGTTTGAAACATCACAGCCGAAACACGTACAACCGAGTCGCAAAAGCGACATGTCTCAAAGAATACAGTATAAAAGACGGATAGTGTTTTCTGGTGCATGGAGGCACTGCCTTGCAAAAATTTATTTCTGCTCTCTAACGATCGTGAATATATCTGTCGGTATTGGGATAAACAGACCGACCAATTTAACTGAATTACTCGCATCGTAATATAACTCTTCCAGGCCTAGGGTATTTGACTGTTTGAGGCCTGCCAAGGCCTGGGAAGAGACGCCTCCTCCCCACTAAATATTTTTTCACTCCTTGGTTTTAAAAGCCCCCAAAATATATCTTGGGGTCCGCTCTGGTAGAAAGTGCAAAAATCCCAAAAAATCAATCCTTGAACACTTCGCAGTTACGTCATATTCTAATATGACTTTTTGGTCGATTTTTCGGTCAGATTTTCATTTTGTTTATTTGTGTCAAGTTCTCCGAAGTAAACTACATAGTACATTAGGGAAGAATTATCTGGCGTGAAATAAAATAGCTCATGTACTCTTTTATGCAAAAAAAAACAAATCTCGAAGAAAAAGGGAAAACACCGCTTTTCTAGTACCCCACTTGATCGCCACTTTCAATTTGCCAATGATTCATACCAACCAAATAAACAGCAGTGTCGCTATAAAAAAAAAGAGTGACATTGATGGGGCATCATTGAGGGCTCGCGTTGGAAGAAACAACAACTGTGTTCTTTGTGTGACCAGAGCTACATCCAGTATTTTAAATGTGTGTAGCGCATCAGGATATTTTCTGTACAATACGATTGCTCTATATACGATTAAAGCCTTGCGTGGGATTCGGCCATTGTATGATACAAATGACACCAAACCGTGCAGGCATCTTCACATTTCAAGTTAAATACTACACTAATGTTTCGTCATTTACCTTGACCTACTGAATAGAGTAAATTGGTAAAAACTAGGAAACGCACGTGATGTCATATAGCTAATCAAGATAGGAGCTTGCCAACACAGTGCAGCCTGAATGTACCATTTGGTGTAAATCTGTGATCTAGTTCACCAAAACATGAACATATTATTGTCATGAACAATTTGCACGCCATGATAAATGGGTTCACATCGGGAATTATGATGTACCGAACATATATCTGTCTGGAATGATCACATTCATTGTTAACCTGAGGAGCAAGCTTGTCTATTGTATGTGTTCCTGTCTGTAGTCTATCGTTATTGTTGGTTTACACCCGAGTTGGACTTCCGTCGAAGATAAGAGGATAAAACTGATGCAAGCTGAATTTAATAAACGATTCGTGTATTTCTGTTTCTTTCACAGGCGATCTGCCGATCTGATGAAACATGTAATGGGAGATAGACTATTTTGAATCACTTCCAAGTTTGAGACATGTTCGGACACGTTTCGGTTGCGACATGTCCCAAAAGTTGGGACAAAGTCATGTTTGAGCTTAGATGTTTCATTTTGAAACATGTAGTCGGTCGTAACATGTTTCAGATTGAAAGATGTACATACAACACATGTTTCACTTTGCAGGATGTCACATGTTTCAAACGGACACATGTTTAACGACGACATGTCCATATTGAGACATCATTAACACATATGAGGATGACACGTGTTTCAAATTGAAACATGAAGCCGTTTACAAATGAAATATGTACGTACTCACATGTCCCAAAAGTTGGGACAAAATCATGTTTCATTTTGAGACACACATGTCGCCAATTTTTACAGTGCACATTATCCTTAAAATTGCAAACGTTTTCAGGAAGAACAACGAACCCGTTATTTTCCAGTCTCACTCTCGTGTTCGCTAATAGGCTAAGATTGACTCCAATATGATAAGCTGTAAAGTCGTACTTTGTCAGATCATTAGTCATGTAGAATACTTGCTTGATATCCTTCTTAAGCATTATATGATCTAAATCTTCAAAACACAATTATGCGTATGTGTGGCGCGGTGAAGTTAAGATCACGTTTGTTTAGAAGCATCAAAAATCGTTGTTGTCTTTGTCTCCATTAACATCTTATAAAGGTCCATACGTTGATTTTAAACACCATGCGGCAATATACTTCAATTTTTCAAGTGCAATATCTGTGTGGACGACGTCTGCCTATAAAGCAAACAAACTGATGTGAAATGCCATCCCAAGCTGTTGATAAGAATACACTCTCTCCAAGCAAACTTGGAAAACGTTGCCGAAAACGGTCTCTAGACTTGTAGACTGAATTTCTGTCGATTAATATTTCATATGACGGTGCCCCCTAAAGTGCCCTCACTCTGTATAGCTTACTTGAAGAACAAAAGACTCATTTGCTTGGTACGATCTACTCCAATGAACAACAGCTATAGCTACGAGAATGAATGCACGCTTATTATATTCAAGCGATAAGGTGCTGTGATGGTTGAAACATGAACGGATCTAATATATCAGAAAGTCGTATTACCATATACGGAGGCTGATTCATCTGACTGCATCTTACCAACTGACATCCCACAAGACTAAATTTATGTATGCTATGATTGTTTTTGTTTGTTTTTTTGTGCTAATGCTGTTATAAGAATTAAATTTTTGGATTATGGACGCGACAATTCTGCAATCCTACCCAAAGAACTCTGGCCGGGTAGAGATAATGGACGACGGCTGAATATTAAATGACACACTTTGCACTAATTTCATTTTTCTCAAGCTGTGAACGAGTACCAATTTTTTCTCTTTCAATGGGCGACTTCGACTCGATCGTGTTAACCAATCTTTAATTAAGACACCGCGGTCAAATTATGAAAGCATACGAAAATATAAATTTGTCACCAAATATTTCGCCAACTTTAATACGGAACGTGCATGTAGGAGGTACGTAGTCTCCCAAAAGGAAAATTCGAATATCATCCCTCATATAAGCCCATATAATGTGATTTATCGATCACACTTAGAAAGTTAGCAGCATCGATTGAACAGTTTGTACTTGCGGATGATATATTGAGGGCACGTACCGACAACTATACTCTTGATTCATGGGGAGACGGGAATTTCACCTCGCCTTTCAACTGAATGAATCAGCAGCTGTTTCCGGTAACAAAACGGCTATGAGCTCTCATAGAAAACTGATGAAGATCGACACCTTTTTCGCACACCATCAATGCCATCATGGTTATGATTTTATGTCTAGACCGGTTCCTGTTACACGACATGTTATTATTATAAACAATTCATTAACTTGCTAGCATGGGTGCCATACATTTTGAAGATAGATTTACTCTGGATTGAATTGCAATTATTTGAGCATTCCATCGCGTTACGATGGGCAAAAGTCACTCAGAGCATGTCAAGCAATCCTTGCTCCAACTCCCTCCCAACTCTGTCCAAACAGATATATTGCCAATCACAATATACAGGCCCTACTATAACCCCGCAAAGGTTCAGGAAAGGAGGGCAACGTTGTACATGAAACAGAAGAACCTAAAATTTACCCCCTGTATTGTGTAGAAAATCGCATACATGTGGTCATCTGCTGGGATTCAACACACCTTTACTTTCATTTCATGCATATTTGTGACTGGCGCAACCTGCCAAAAATGGGAAATAGTTTGGTTGTTGACGCTTCAATTCTTATGTGGATGATTCCTGAATGCAGAATGTCGGAACTACGTCCACGAACCCACGTCATAATGAGGCACATCACCAGGTCATACTGAACAGGCTCTCTAACCGACACGGCCTTATCTTATCTCAAAAAATGAGAAGGTTCTGCGACTGGTTTCATAGAACGTCAGCCTGTATGGCTCCACAACATCGATTCGGCTCACAGGGAACACATATATTACATTTTAATTAATATATGGATAGGCAATCAGTAGAATCCACGGTTTTAGCGAAAGAAGAGAAAAATAAAACAAATCCTTCTAAACAAAATAAGCGAAAACGGTTTCAAGGCAAATAACGTCATGTTGACGTCATCATCACGGCCATATTCGATTTGTGTACATTTACTGATAGCGCTTGACCCAGATATATCGTATGAAAAGTTTCAGCCCTCTACATCAAGTGGTAAGGAAAGTAAATAGAGAGCGGCAGAAATGCCCCCTCCCCCCCTCGGTTGGAACCTTTAAGGACCTTGGGAAACTCCTAATAGGCGAGGGCTTCCTAATAAATGGCAGGTCTGACGCATTTAATACATATACCAGTAACTGACCGAAAGAAACATATTTAAGCAGTAAACTATTTTGCTAGTATTACTATTTAAGGAGAGAAGACCACTATCCTCACTTTCCTCCGTACAGCAAAACAATTGTACACGTAGCTAGTTTTATTGTGGGTTGAAATCTATCATAGGTACTGAGCTTGAATTCATTGCTGAGGTCACTTGCCCTTTTAGATAGTGTGTGGAATTACTCCAGGTGCCTGCTCTTTGAAAAAATGCCGAGATAAACATCTCCTAAGACAAATTACGGCCGATATACTGATACCTTCTCTTTTGGGTCCTGTATAGGCGGCCATGCATGTCAGTGAAGCGCGTATGAGTCGGGATAGCTGGGTCAGCAAATGGGACTTTCCTGGTGCCCCACTGGCAGATCATTTTTAAAAATGTTGACAACAGAATCCTATGTCATTCTTATTCCGATGAATATCTACAATATTTGGCACAGATGTACATTTTTTGTTTGTGTATGAAATTGACATGTCCATCGCGATGTGCGTGATGACACTTCGGCAGGGGAATAAAAATTATCCTGAAACTTGCTCTACTTGACAAAAAAAATCAACATACTTTACATTATGACAGTCATGGAAAGTGGGAACATTATACATCAAAGTATATCTGGTCCTATGAGGAACAAGACTATATGACAACTGAATCTATGTCTGTTTAAATCTGCAGTTTATATAATTCCCCTCCTTTCAATATCGATGTATCATATATTCATGAAACCAGCCATAGGAGATTCAAATCCATAAAGACTTTAATCGGCGCTAATACGGACCTCATGCCATTTCAAATAGGAACACTTGTAGCCTCATGGGTAATAAGATGGACGCGGATATTCTTTAATGGACTAGGGCTGAATTATGAATGACGGGCCAGACGCTTGTAATTTATCAATGTAATAAATGATTCTGCAATCTGCTCTTATTCTGATATGTCAAATCAGTAAGCGGTCTTTAGACATCAAACCATTGATCACGGCTTGGGAAACAAATAAATATGGCCATTGAATGGGCCGGATCAGGCATGAAATAATATTAACACATCCCCTTTCTCCAGTCTGTCACAATCAGAGAACATGAGAGACTAAAAATTCTGAAGTCCAGAAACACGCGGGATAATATAGATTATAATTCTCGGTAGGATTTATGTAAGACCTTGACTTATCAGTCTCTGGACTCAGAAAATAGAATATAGAAAGAATTTAACGACTGGGTTGATTAGTATACAATACACAAGAAGATTCGCATGAGTCATAGTAATGAAGCTTACTGCTTCTAAACAAAGGAAAACATACTCAATGAAGTGCGATCTAGAAACAACAAGCTGAAAATCGGAACCTATACGTTTGCTCGTAATTTCCTTGACGAGTTCCGAGAAAAACATCGACGCCTATATTGAATCACAACTGCAAGACAAAAAGCGTTAAAACACAAGTCTCTATCGATAAATCAATTTTCAAGGACGGATAACAAATCAGAGAATGGATAAAAATACCTGGCGTGAAAGAACTCTTTGAACAATGGACAAAGGAGCAAGAGGCCCAAATTATTAACGAAGAGAATATAAATAAAAAGGAAGTCATTTCCGTGTCACACCAACGCCTGTGAAAATTAACCAAATGCAGCATTCTGTACCCACTGACATAATACACGATTAGGTTTATATATACTGTGATTTTTTATGCCAATGCAGCTGTAAGAATTAGATTTTGAATTATGGACGCGGACATTCTTTACCTCTACCAGGCAAGGGGTCCATTCTGCCATGGCAAGAAAATACAGGTCCCAAAGAGCTGAATATTAAATGACGGACTTTTCGCAAGCTGAGGACGGGTACGAATCTTTTCTCTTACAATGGTCGAATTCAACTTGATCGTTTTAACCAATCTTTAATTATGAAGCCGCAGTCAAATTCTGAAAGCATACAAAAATATGAATTTGTCACCGAATATTTCGCCATCTTTAATACGAAACGTGCATGTAGGTTACGTATAGTGTTATCCCTATGAATCCCAATTCATCTCTATGAATCCCAAAAGGAAAATTGGAATATCATCGCCCAACTGTGATTTATCGATCACCCTTAGAAAGTTAGCAGTATTGATTGGACAGGTTGTACTTGCGAATGATGTATAGAGGGCACATGCCAACAACTGTACGCATGATTCATGGGGAGACGGCGAATTCACCTCGGTTTTCAACTGAATCATTCAGCACCTGTTTCCGGTAAGAAGACGGCTATGAGCTCCCATAGAAAACTAATGAAGACCGACACCTCTTTCAAACACCATCAATACCATCATGATTATGAGCTGATGTCTAGACCGGTTCCTGTTATACGACATGTTAGTAGTAGAGATAATGCATTACCATTGTAGCATGGGTGCCATATATTTTGAAAATAGATTAACTCGACATCTCATCGTGTTACGGTGAGCAAAGGTCACACAGAGCATATTAAGCAACCCGTGCTGCAACACCTTCCCGACCCTGTCTGAACGGAGATCTTGTCAATCGAAATATATAGGGTGTATGCCCTACCAAAACCCCGCAAAGTTTCTAGATGGGAGGACAATATTGTACACGGGAGAGAAATGTGTATAAAATCGCATACTTGTAGTGATCTGCTGTTATTCAACACTAAAGTTTACCTTTAAATTCATTTCATTGATCTTTGGAATTGGTGTTGTCTGCCCCACGTCAGAAGTATTTTTATTCTTATGTGGATGACGCCAGAATGCTTAGTGCCGGAACTAACTCCAATACTTTAAACCCATGTTCATTATAACGCTCACAACCTGGTCATGCAGGACTCTTTTAACCGACAAGGCCATATCTTCTCCCATAAAATGAAAGATTTTGCGAGTGACTTCAAAGACTGTCAGCATGTATGACTCAACAACGTCGATTCGGCTCACCGGAAACACATGTGTTATATTTTCATTAATACATGGATAGGCAATGAACGGAGAGCCAGCAGAATCCAGGATTTTAGTGGAAAAAAAAAGAGAAAAATAAATCAAATGTCCGAAAAAATATTAGCGAAAATGGCTTCAAGGAAAATGACATCACTATGACGATTTGTTTACAGTTGCTGGTGGAGCTTGACCCAGATACAGTGTATATAGTATGGAAAGTTTCAGCCCGCTACCCCAATTAGATAGTTTGTATCTCGCTACAAAGGTGCTTATTCCTATTTTCATTTAACAACGGCTTCGATTTTGAGGGAAAATCGTTTGATTATTGACGCGGATTTTATTGATAGACGACGGTTGACGGATGTCAGAATCATCACCATAATTTTCAATTCATTAATTATTAACAACTGTGCCAGCAGTAATTCTCGTGAACTGTCAAACTCATGAACCTGTTCATTCCTTTGGCACCCATTGACTACGATAGACCACTTCTATACTTCCTACAGGAATGAAACAGACGGTTTCATGGACGATTGATCATGCAAGTGATGAAAGCGTTTACATCGACATAACACAAAATGCATTCTCTACATACCAGTACATAAATTCAAAATCTATCTTTACATAGAAGGGATTTCACATTGATCTATACCGACTCGTCCTACGATTGGAAGAATTTGAATATATATAGCACATAGAAGGGATTTCACATCGAAATATACCGATCCGTCCTCTGATTGGAATTATTTGAATATATATAGCGAAATCTGAATCGGCATAACGGTATTCTATGAGTAGTCGCCTTCACTTATTGACGTGAAAACTTCATTATGAAAGGTGATTCGATACTGGATATCTGATTTGATGCTTGTACCTGGTCATTCAAGGAGCCTGAAAAATTCAACTATTAACGGTCAAATCGATATTTCCCTTTGATACTCCCTGTGTGGCCGATGGATTCGTTCATATTTTAAAATAAATTTCTGGTTTGAGGAAGCAACCCAGTAGATGACTCATACGTTTTCATGTTCAGCTAATTAGTCAGAGGTCTTCTATGACACCGAGAATTATTTTCTAGCAGAGAAGCTGTGATAATATACATACTTCCACACAAATAATATTTGGTTTCGTGCTCGCAGCATCCAACTGCAGTTCGTGTATCAGCATGTAATAGTTACATCTCGACAATGTCATTAGAAATTTTGCGTTCATACAAGAAAATGATCAGATTCGTATATTCTCGATCGATCATGTTTCAGTCCGAGTGGTGCGCGGTTGCATATTATTTCAGGTGACACACAATGTTTGGTTTTATATTCTCAAAGCTGGTTTCTTTGATGTACACAACAATAACATCACCATGTAATCAAGCCACGTCGTTGCATAATTAAAATTGTTCAACTCTATCGAAATGGTTTGGAATATTAACTTCATAATTCTCCTGTTCATCATTTAGTCAATGGAACTGCGAGAAGTTTTAATAACTGCAAGCTTCTAGTCACTCATTCAATATTCAGCCGTCGCGAATTTCAGCGTCCATAATCCAAAGACCTAGTTCATATAACAGCATTAGCACCAAATTTAAAACAAAATTTATAGTATACATAAAAATAGGCTAGTTTAGACGGCATGAATATAGCCCCTGTATCACGCAATTTGATTGACACGTGAGTGGCAATATTCTCTCTGTCGTATTTCCTAGATAGGATTTGCTGTGCTTATGCTAATCCTCGGACGATGTACAAAATGAAAGGCATGTCAACTGAGGGTTGCACTCGATCATTGTCAACTTGAATATATGTGACCGCCGTATCACGCTGGGCACACCGGTTCTCGTCAGATCACCGAAGTTGTGCAACGGCGAGCTCGGTCTATACTTGGATGGGTGACCGGATGCTGTACTGGCTGGGCTGATCAGTGTCCAGGATAATAGGAACTGTGGACAGTCTCGTGTTCTGGTACATGTAGGCACCGTCGTGATATGACTGAAAAAATGTTGAAAACGACGTTAAATCCTACTCACTCAGTCACCCCAATTACATTAAATGATTGTTTAGCTCCCTTCTAAGAATCAATAATACTGTGGAAACGACTTAACATATGGTGTGCTAACTTTAGTTGTATTTGCTGTTCAATGGGATATTCGTGTGGCAGCTGTAGTCCATACTGGTCTCATACATTAACTAACAACAATCACTTCGTTTCAAGAGGGGTTTCTCCCAATGCTATCGAGACTTCACCACCGAAATTCAGAATGTATCTGCAGTATTATGACCGATGTCGCGAAATGGAGAACCTAATACACAGGTCAGTCGTAACAATTAAGGATTTCCAGAATAGCCTATTCAGCCATTCTTAATTGCAAAGCAGATGAACGTTTTAATCGAGCTTAGGCACAGTAAATTGTAATTGACTTGATAAGTTCACCCGAATGTACTCTATACATCGACCAGAGTCTCATGCATAGCTTTCAGTATTAAGACACAGATATATTTAAGGCCCTCTGGAAACAGGTCACTCACCTAAGACAAATATCTTCTGATATGCCTAATTCTCCTCGTTGAGACCCTACGAACCCTACGAAACATCTTATTTTAGACGGAAACGATCCTAAGTACTTTCACCTAGATGTCCATGCCTTTTGGTGTAGATTAATGTAAAGGTCATCTGCCCCTCTAAAAACAGATTACTCCACCAACACAAGCATTTACCTATATACTTAAACCTCATCTTTAGCACCCTAACAAGCTGTATAGTTTCTTTCTGAGAACAGCGATGTACTTTCAGCTAAAGTACTCTTGCTATTTGATTTGTGACATAAATACCATTGTCACGGCATCGTTGAAACCCATGATGGGTTTGCACAACAAAAGTGGACTGTGTTTGATCGTTCAATTTCAGTCTGCATTTTGGTGCAATATTATCAAATTATCGTTTTTCGTTAACACTCAAGCAGAATCGTATTTTCCTAAATCTGGTCGCTCCCCTGGCTTCTATTAGAGCACTATATTTTATTCAGGGATGGGACAAATGGACAAATGGATTTCGCAAGCGTGTTTTTAAGCCGCATCGTGTAGATTTACATTAAAAGAGCCCAACTCTTAGTTCACCCTGGAATTCTTATTGAACCGCACATTGTTGCATTATTGATCACGGTTTACCTAACAAACTATTGCCATTTCCACCTTGGAATTTAACGAAACCGCAAGTAGATATTACAACGACGAAATTTAACAAGGCTGACACAAACCAATTTGTGATTCAGCAAGAATTTGATCTACTGAGAGGAAAAATATGAATTGCATCAATTTATACATACTGATGGTTCCAAATGATCCCATCGATTACCAGACAAGAGGTCTATATTTACTGCTTAGGCCAAAGCTCGTTCGATGGTCTTGGAAGATATTAGGTCCCGCAAAATTAAAAGGATGTCATATTCTGCGACTCACTGTCATACATTCAAGCAATAAAAAATAGATCATCCATCCAGCCTGAATATCCTCAAATTATATGACCGTAGAGTTAAGCAGCCGGTTAACATTGTGTTTGTTGACCTTGTCATGTTGGTGTCGCAGGAAATAGCTATTTTAATAGAAAGCCTAAAACAACCGTGGATAATGAGATTAATTATCGTCGAGTCCCGTATAGCGATTTCAGTCCCTCTATCCGTGCCTATATGAGAAAGCTGATTCAAGCTTTATTGGATGCTGTGGTTAACAGTCAACTTCATGAGTTGAATAAAACTATAGATTACACACACGAAAAAGTGAAAGCGTTTTGTTCAGGCATTAATCAGGCGTTGATCAATCGACCATTAGCGTCTGACTGATGAACATGTATTAAAAGTAGTCCAATGGGCCCCAATACCTCTCGGCTACCAGATATTGTCTACACTCAGCGAACATGCATTGCATAAGATGTATTTTTAGATCTTTGACAACTAGGTCAATAAAAATGTGATCCAGTAGTGGTGACTGTAGTTCTCTTATAGAAGATAAACATAGGATGTTGGACCATGTCAGCTTTAGCCAATTCCTTAATTTATGGGATTTTTTTGCGCTGATGTTCTGATAGAGCATGACCGAACTCGAAGTTCTAAATATACTCTTCTATAGCTATTCATACCGAAATCAACTAATTTGATTTTGGAAAATAGATCGTCAGTCATCGTCAACCGGTTTCTGGTCTATGTTCTCACTTAATTGCATGTGGAACATCCATTTAGAGATTTCATACGTTTAGCATTTAAATTTGACCTTTAGAAAATAGGCCAAGGTCAGTAATAGACTTCAGGTCCATCATTAGTTGCATATGTGGTATAAATTGAAAATGTAGAAATATTTTATGAAATATCGTACTAAATATAATCTGACCTGGACAAAATAGGTCGAGGTCAGTTATGGACGCGGATATCCTCTAATGGACGACGGCTGGATTATGAATGACGGACTAGACGCTTGTAATCTTCAATGGACTTCTCTATCGTCGTCTGATGTATTCATAGTATTAATTTGGAATACAAGCGTCTGATCCGTCATTCATAATTCAGTCGTCGTCCATTAAAGAATATCAGTGTCCATAATCCAAAGACTTATTCCATATCCATATAACAGTATTAGCACCAAATTCAAAAGACAATCATAGTATACATAAACATAGGCTAGTTTCCTGCGAGAGAGAAGCGGTCAACAGTTTTCAATGATGCCGACAAGATATCATGATGTTCCAAAAATATAAAATCTGTATCGCTGATCAGTGTTCTTAATCCATAATAGTGTTCTTAATCCATAAAGCGTAATCAGTGTTCTTAATCCATAATAAGTGTTCTTAATCCATAAAGCCTAGCTATATTTCTTCGTGTTATATCATAATGAAAATGGTATGATCTTAAAAAAATAGGTCATCTTCTGTCAACTGGGATAGGCTTCTAGTCAAGTACCAGTTGCATATGTAACTCGAATTTGGAGACCTTAGCTTTAATCCTTCGAACAATATTGCAAATACTCAAGCACCAGTTCCATAAATACAATGTAATATGAATTTGGAGACCTCAGCTTTAATCCTTCAAACAATATTGCAAATACTAGAATGTGACCTTGATAAAATAGCTCAAGCTCGGCCATTTTCAATAGGCTTCTGACCCATTACCAGCTGCTTTTGAGATATCGTTTCCTCAACACAGACAGACAGCGGGATAGAGACTATGCCGACGACCATAATACCCTTCGGGTAAAATTGTCCGATGGATAATCGAAGAACTATTTTCGATGTGTATTTCATATCATGAGAAAATCACAGTTCAACATATTTTGATCACTGTATAGCTTTTAAGCCTGTATGAAATTCTTTAAACCGAGCAGCTACATGTATTTTGGACGAACTATGTAGTCGGGCGAGAGTAGATCTGATTTTAGGGTATTTGAGAGCAATCCGTTTGATAAATAAATTGTAATGTATGTACCAGTTCCTTGATGTGTAGTATATCACTTTTAGATTGTAATTGGATTGTTGACTTACCATGTTGACGTACTGAGACAGAGTTTATTTGATCGTCGCTATGTAGCTGAAATATTGCTGAACGCGACATCAAATCTAAGTCTCTCTCTCATTAACTCAAAACGTTTCCAAGGTTATTTCTAACAGTTATTTAATTTAAGAATCCGTCATCCTCTTCAAGAGTTTCAATATATATCACAAACATTTCAGACGATATCACGGTGACTTTCGATTATGTTCGCGTAGATTCTTCATGGGCGGAGGCTGGCTACTGAATGTTAGGCCAGACGCTTATACCATACAAATACTGCTAGTTACTTAATTGAAATGCGTTTTAGTTCTTAAATGGTAAATATTGAATGCTGATGGAAAGATATTTGGTGCTGCGAGACTGACTTGCAATAAATAAATATGTCAAAATATTTATCAACGCTACTTTTCTTGCTTACATTTTCGGATAGCAACCGTCAGATCCGACATTCACTATCCAGTCGTCGTCCATAAAAGAATTTCCGGGTCAATAATCGAAAGACCTAGTTCGTATGACGGATAAAACCAATTCCGAATGTGTATGAAATAAAATAATAAAAACAACTAGATATTGTTGATACAATAACACGGTCTTTCCATCACTTTCATGAAATGTATTCTTTCGTTGTAGTGGAATATCAAGGAACGCAGAAGTATAAAACAAAAAGTAATAAAATGTCATATATCTTATAATGTATACATGAGGGTCGGAATGTTGATTATTCGTTTAAACTGCGTCAATACAGAAGGGTTTACTTCTTTTCCAAATACATTGATAGAGTTCCGTTCACACCTGTGCATGTTGCAGACACCACTGAGTAATATTAGCAATTCTGAGTGACCTTATTGTATAATACGGGTGGATCATATAACTTAGCAAATTCTCAGTACCGTCATCTATGTAAGTGACATTATAAGTATAGGACTAAGGAGAGTTCAGTCTTGGATTTTACCTGTAACGCGACATCAATGTAAGTATTTCCGCGTTGGAAATTAATTTCATGTCGTCTTACATATGCGAAGCCGATATAATGATAATTGAACACACTCCGATAATTAAACGTTGTTTATTCGTTTAAATTGCGTCAATATAGGTGGTTTGCTTTGTTTCTAAATACATTGATAGAGTTCCGTGAACAACTGTGCATGTTGCAGACACCACTGACTACTTTTACCAATTCTAAATGGCCTTATTGTATAATACGGGTGGATCATATCACTTACCAAATTCTCAGTACCGTCATCTAGGTAGGTGACATTATAGGTATAGAACTGAGAAGAGTTCAGTCGTGCATTTTACCTCCAATCTGACATCGCTGATATAACGCGGCATCAATGTAAGTATTCCCGCGTTGAAAAATAAATTCATGTCGTGTTACATATGCGATGCCGATATAATGATAATTGGACACCCTCCATTTAATTGACAATGATACATAATACATCATGGGCTTATCAAGGTTCGCAGCCTCTTTCATCATGAAACGCAACGTTCATTTAAATGCGATAGCACGGAGACTCGATTGGTACAGTCGGAAAAGAAACTCTTGAAAGATTTAATTTGATGTGTCGCGTTACTTACAGCACTTCATGCCTCGTCAACGGCGAACCGTTTAATAGCTCTTTAAAACTGATCTTGCGTTATATAATTGGATGGTTGAAATCAACTATCTCTGCATCCACTTTATTCCTAATACGTTTGAGCTGACGGGCAATAGGAAAATATCATACATGAAATGAGAGATATGCCTTTTGTTATATCTCCAAAACTATTATTGTTACAATCTTGAAATTTCACAAGAGAACACATATATATGTTCACTCAATAGTTATGATTGACCTTATGCTTTTTACAAAATCTGAGTAAAGCGTAAATTTCAAAATTTGCTAATTATCTTCTAATCTTTCTGGTATCTAGTGTTTTTCTGTTACGCCATGTAATGATCTACATTGATGTGCAAATTTCAACTTGGAAATCCCAACAGTTTTCGAGTTATGGCACTGTAGTCGCAAAACTGTCCGTGGTCATATCTCAAAAACCAAGGTCAGCTTGAAAATTCGGTGACGTCATACCAATATCATGGGGCACAAATGTGTTAAATTACAGATTACAAGTTGTAGTTTTTGAGAAAAGTACATACGACGCTTTTTATATTTTGTGATATTCAAGGTCAATGTCACATCGGATGTTTTTTTAACTAGCGCCAAAAGAAAGTCAATATTGTGTTCACTATTGTGTCACTGTTTCGTGACTGCCAGTGTGCTAGTTCTTTAGTAAACGGAAGCCGTATGTTCGATATTTGGATGCTTACCACTTCAAAGGCCAAGGTCAAGGCCGAGTTCTGACACAAGTTCACACGTTGTGACGTCATGTAAGTCACGTGACCTTATTTTCAGGCTGATCGCATAAGCCGAGTTGACCACAAAATTTGCACTCATATAGATACGCACCTGAAGGTCAAAGGTCAAATTTAAGGTCGTATTCTTTTAGTTAATCAAAGTGTTAATTAACAATAGAAGATTCAACGCCTGTTCGCTAGTTTTGACTGCATAGAGTTCACAAAGAAAACAGCAGCAGGGGAGAGAACTCGAAAACTGCTTGTCTGACCTACTTATTTTATTGTATTGTTTTATTGAGAATATCTTCAAAGATTTACAGTCTAAATCTCAATTACTTCTTCTCAGCCGTTTGGTCAATATTCATTAAATGATTTTTCTCTTTAAAGGCTTATGACTCAAATGGTCATGGCCAAGGTCAAACGTGTGACCCACCCGCCAAACTTCAGTTTCATACCTATGTGTGTGACAATTATTGTAACTGTAGTGCGTAGACAAATTTGGATAGAATAATAATAATAATCCGTAGAATAACAATAGGTATTTTCATCTGAAATGGAAAGACCTAAAATTGGCTTCCTACTAGAGAAAGGCGGAATGACTTTTCGTTCTGTGTTTGGCACTACTTTTCGTAACTTCTGCCTAATTTCGCTTAACCCGGGCCAAGAGTTCGCATGCACAGTCAAAATCAATCCGCGACTGATAATAAGAAATTCCTCCGGAAAAGAGAATATAGGAATGTGCATCGTGTTCCGATCTTTTCTAAATTCCAATCTCCGTTACAAGGACTTTGTGTATATCTTTGACAGGTGTTCGTTATAACAATTCCCATTTGACCTTTCACGACCAGGCAGTGCGAACAGCTTGTCTTTGACATTCGAGATATAATCATCTTTTCCTCCATTCTTCTCTCGCCAACATCGATTGAAGGTGGAACAGGAAATAGAATCTGATTGAAAGCCAATTAAGAAATCGCAATAAAGTACATAGCAGGGAATCGTACATTTCACCAAGACTTCGAGTTATTTATATCCTACCGATCGACTTACCGGTAAGGCGACGACAATGGAACAGTTATTTTCCTCGGTCAATTAGAGGACAGAATAACTAGGCTTTCTGTACCCATCCAATTAGACCATTGTAATTAAGAATTTTGACACGATTCCAGGCACAGAACAGCTAGGTGACCTCGCATCCTCGTTGCGAAAATCGATCTGCCACTAGAAAGTGCTAATTTGACGCGGCATTTGCTTCCTAAATTGGCGAGGATGAGCAACCCATAGCTTCAAATGGTCTGGTCATTGCTCGTATTGATCTTCGTCAGCGATCGACAAGGATTGACACTGTAACAGGTGTAATGGTAGTATATGAAGAAGGTAGGGGTTTTTTTCAGAGAAAATACAATAATATTTGGGTGCACACAGGCACAGTTCACTGGAGCCAACAGTATTCTCTCCGTTCTGAAAGTTAGGCATATATAAGGACAGACTTTGTCAGTAGAGATTTGTTAAGACGAAGGTGCCAGCCTACTGGCAGTAATTGAGAGATTTATACTGGAGAACAAGGTGAAAAGGTGGTTGCTTGGTTATCTACATACCAATTGGATTGACAGATCAAAGCCTGTTCAGGTTTGTTTATTTCTTTTATTTCACATACAAAATCAGCATATAACATTAATACTAGAATCATTAATAGCACACATCAGATCCGACGTTTAATATACAATCGCCGCCCATAAAAGAATGTACGCGTCAGTAAACGAAAGACATATTTAATTTGACAGAATTAATACCAAATATATATGAAATAAAAGTGATAAAATTACACAATGGTTTTCTACCTGAGAGAAGCGGTCAACAGTTTCCAACTATGTTCGCATGGTGATTTTCTATACATAAAATCCCAATCACTGTCCATTATGCTTGATCCAAATGAATTTCCAAGTCGTTTCTTGGGGTATAGTGTTTACTTGTAAATGTGATTGTTATTTGTTAATTCCATCAATAGATAATCACTCACAGAGTATAATTAGTTAAAAAATGTATGCTATGAATTCGGTACTGTTTCGTTGATTTTGGTTGATGACCGTGAAGTACCTATCAAGCTCAAGAAAGACTTCTTGGATATTTCGACAACTGCATTTGAACGCTGTTCTCAACAGCTCGGTGGTACCTCTGCAGTATGCAGCACATTACAGTGGTTATTTTATCATTTGCAAACATGAAGAGTTAAACGGGAATTGTCATGATGCTTTTGGGGCAAATTATCAGGTATGGTTGCTCGAAATAATCACTTCCAGTTTCGAGATTTTCTCAAGTGGATATACATTTTACCATCAACTTTGTAACAAGAACCAGTTTCTGTACGTATTCCAACACGGTAGCTCAGTACAAATAAAAACAGGTTATAAGATGATGCACGTGGATTCAAGAGACAGCCATGAAGAGAGAATTAATAATAAATATGGTAAGAGTAGACTAACTTCGCTGAAATCATCTTGAGCTTTTAGTCATTGATCATATATTGCTGTGACGCCGAACAATGGCTGAAGGGTATGGACGCGGAGAAAAATAAGGTAATTTATCACATCCTGAATGCTCTACATCGCTCCTGGGTCTAGAATTTCAATTCTTGATGAAACGATAATGAAGCGCTAGAGGCAATGGAGTGGGAATATATCAGATATTGGTAAAGGCGCGTGGAAACGTATTATTTAACGGACATTCACAATATGGCACAAAGAATGTTTTGGATATCCTGAAATTTATTTCCTGTTTTCTCGCCACCAGTAATATCCGGTACAAGACAGGAGTAATAAATCAAGACGCGACAGTATGTCATGTATAGTCAGTCAGTACCAGTGTTGAGCCTAAGCAAGTCCCATCTATATATTGTTCGCAGGACACTCTTACCTGGAGACGAGTGTCCAGATAGGGTTGTTTTAGGAAGGGTTGGCGTGTCCTAGTGCATCAATCCGTATTCGCCTATTTCATTAGATAGGACACTGTTAACCAATCGGACATTCTAAGCTCTTACAAGAGTGGCGGTTGTAATTGTCCTACAAGACAAGCGACCGATTTGACCCACTATCATGCACATACTTTGGGCATTATTAGAAATCGGTGTTGGCAGCTGTCCAGGCCATAGCGCTGTGGGTAAGTATGTTCGGATGCTCAGCATCCAGTATGCCGTATTTGAGCTCGACATCGTGCAGGTTCGATCCCGTCGTATTTTGTTGTACTTCTTATCTTATACGTTTTTCCTTTTCTCATATGTGTAATTTAGTTCAGCACACACATGTATCTTATTGCATATTTGTTTTAATACATATTTATATATTCAAGCATTAGTATAAACTAATAATAACAAAAAAAATAATCAATATTACTGTAAATAATGACATATTCTTGGTGTTTACTATATAAGATTGGTTGTATTTTAGTCCCAAAATCAGGCTATTGCTATGGAGTGAAATGTTTCCTCGCTTTCAATAGCAACGTATGGTATGAAATCTATAATATGTATAATTATTGGCAGTTTAACCTTAACAGGCCGGAGTAAATGACTAATTGTATTATGGTTAACCTTGGGTCACAAATGTATCTCCATAATTATAAGCCACACTCTAATCAAAAAGGAAAAAAATTCCATTCGAAAGATTATTTTGATGGCGTCCTCATGACATTTCGAATTGACACCACCGGCCCAGCTCCTCCGCTTCGCTCCTAACCTGGAATATATATACCCTTAGTGAGGGATTTCCCGTCTTCCATGTTTCATCAAGCGTGCTAACAGCCTACAAATAGGTCTCTCAGTTGTTGGCGTGGCGATGGTGTTGTCGCGATTCTGCTGAACCAGATCTATATCCGTGTATCCAGCTTGATATTTTGAATCGCAGTCGCTCCGATTTGCAATTAAACGGTGCCATGTCGTCAGTTTGAGGGTCAAAGATACTCAATAAGCTTTCAAACTTCGACAATTACATAATCAGCTCCATAATTTGGTGAAAAAAACTTCAAACAAAAAACTGAACAAATATTTGAGCTCAAAGGTTCTGAAACCGAATGAATCCTTCCACACACATGCGTTTATGCAGCGCATGGTGATGGTCAACCGATCACTTTCCTCAAACTTTTGAAAAAATAGTATTGGAAAATTGCACTGGGTTTTAAGTCACTTTGAATAGGATACAAGCGTTTAGTCCGTCAATCAGTATTCAGCCGTCGTCCATTGAAGAATTTACGCTTCCAAAATCCAAAGACCTAATTCATATAATAACATTTGTACCAAATTCAAAGAGGTAATCTTAGTATACATAAATCTAGGCTAGTTTCCTGAGAAGCGGTCAACAGTTTTCAATGATGCTAGCAAGACATCATGATGTTCCAAAAATATTCATTCCGTATCGCTGATCGTTATTCCTAATCCATGTGATTTTTTTTCGTTGTAAAGTCGTTTACTAGAGTATGATGAATCTCAGTCACGCTTTAATTGTATCTCTTCATATGATCACAATGAGCATCTTGAGATACATAGGTTCACACGTCTCCGGGTAACGTAACGCCATAGATCGCGCCCGCTACGCTCGTATTTTGCTAAGAGCATTCGATATGTATGCTCAAATTTGAGAAATTTTGAGCGAAGGCGCTTGATAATATAGCCCAGTTTCGGCAATAACGATTTGTGACGTTGAACATTTTTTTTTATAGGAAATTTAGATGTTATTAGCGAGAAAAGTTGAAGACTAATTTTGCGCAAACCACTGCCTTAAAATTCAATAATTCATTCGTGGTCACAAAACCTAATTTCTAAATGAACGGCTTTCAGTATCATTTTCAGTAAATATATAACTATATCAATCTAATATACAGGCATCGAAAGTCGTGCCGCTAGGTGTCTTGAAACCGTGAGAGAGAGAATTAAGGTTTAAGGTCGCATTCAGTCTTGGAACCGTGACCAAAATTTACAACTAAAACTCAGTTTATGCAAACCTAATATGTCCATTGATGACTATCCGATGGGATCGCTAAATGTACGTGTATGTATTTTATGTACGTACATGTATGTATGTATGCTCAAAACTGGGTCAGGTTAATTTATCTGTTTTATTTCAACATACGACATCGAATAATTCATAAAATGGTGCAGCCTTGTGCACAGTGTGCATTTATTTTCGTTACATTTGTTTCTGGGGTTTTTTCAAATTCCTTCGAAGACAAGTATAGATAAAATAGCTAAATGAACGTGAGCAGTTATATGAGAATTAATTTTGTTTCAATCTGTCTGTGTCAGTCTGATCCGGAGCACCGCAAAATGTCCAAACGGTCTGTTTTAGGGACTTTTTATATGTCTTCCACAGGTGTTTAAGTCAATTATGTTTTCTGCCTCACGATCACACTGTACGGTGATTTTCTCGTTGGCAATCGAGACAGGTGTGCCAGACCGTCTTTAATGGCCTTCTCTTCTCTCGCTGGTCACGCACTGACAGTGGAACTGGTGTTGGAACCTGACTGACATTTGAGAGCTACAATAGAATGAAATCTTGTATGTCTTCTTACATATCTCACCAATTCATGACTTATTTTTATCATTCCCAGTAAACCATCTTATCATTTCCAGTAAACCATCTTATCATTCCCAGTAAAACGACAACAATGGTTATTCATTGACAAATTAGAGAAAAGGTTCGATGTAGCTTTCAAATTAGGGCATAATAATTGCGATTTTGATAACCTTGAATCCTTCTTGCGGATATCGAACTGCCACTAGCAGGTGCTAATTGGCTTGAGGCATCTGTTTCCTATATTATAGCAGCGATGGACGGCCCATAGCTGCAAGGGCCTCATCATTTCTCGTACATGTATCTGTATTGGTTTTCACCTGTGGTCTACACGGATTAAATTTGCTACAGGTGTAACAGTATTATATAAGAATTGTTATTGAACAGCAAGAGTAGAGTGTAGGCAAAGTTCCTTGGCGTGAAATGTTTTTTCTCTCATCCTTTTGAAAATTAGTGATATATAATCGGGGAGATTTTGTCAGCTGAGATTTTATGAATTTAAGAAATTATCCAGCTGAATCGGAGAGGGGTAGGAAGATCCTATGAAGGAGAAATCGATGTTGTTTATCAAGATACCGACTGGATGAACAATGGAAATCGGATAAGGTCAGTTTATTTGTTTTATTGCAACATACGGCATCGAATCAACTATACCAAGTTTTTGAGTAAGAAAAATAACCGTTCACACTAATTGGGAACGCTGTTACCAAATGTCTTTGACATTCCATAAATATTCTGTTGGATTAATTTGATAACCAAACGAGAAAGCTCTGACGTACCTCAGGGATGTGTAGCAAGCCGTTTCCCTTCAATAATTACGAAATTGCATGACGACTTTACTGTAGATTCAAGTACATTGTAAAATATCTAGAAACAGCATGGTGCTCTTGGAGTTGGTTACTCAGGAAAACGCTTCCGGCTCATCCTTCAACCCACTTAAGACTCGTACCTTGTCCCCAGACCCACGGAGATCTGAGGAAAAGCAGGTTCTACCATCGTGTATCTCTGATAAATGGATCAAATTTTATATGGTTTCAAAATTAATTGATGGTGTACATGGTGTAAGAAACCCACAATATCCCCGAATGTAGTTCCTTTATGACGACCAGAACTCCACCATGGCTGATTTGAGCTCGACATTGTGCAGGTTCGAACCCTGTCGTATTTTTTGTCCTTTTTTATCTTACACTTTTTTCCCTTTTCTCACATTTAGCTAAACACGTTCATCAACGCGCATTTAATACACAATATACATTCAAGCATTAATAACTAGTAATAAACAATATTACTGTGAATAGTTATATATTCTTGGCGTTTACTAAGTAAGATTTGTAGTATTTTAGTCCTATTCGCAGGCTTTTGTTATCGACTGATATTTTTTCTGTCGTCCAATAGCAACATATGGTATGAAATCTATAATATATTTAGTTATTGGCAGTTTAACCATAACAGGCCGGGGTGAAATGACTAATTGTATTATGGCTGACCTTCGATCACAAATGTATCTCTATAATTATAAGCCACACTCTAATCAAGAAGGAAAGAATAATTCGAAAGATTATTTTGATGACGTCATTATGGCGTCATCTTGACAGAAGGTAAAATTTGTATGAGATTTGTTTACTGTTATCTTCTCCAAAACCGTTGGTATAATAGGTAATACCGTACCTTTTTCCCCAGTCGCTGCTAAATTTTATTATCAATATTTCAGTGGCATACGCTCTATACTATGATAGGGAAAACTTATCTCGCAATGTCACACTTCTTCTACATATTTGTACACTCCTAAGTAGACCTATAACGTGAACATGGTCAAGGCGTCTCGATGCAACGTTCCCGATGTTGGAGCGAAAATCCTATCTTTATTATCGAGGATACACAACGAATGTATGAGATATATGAAAACTTCTTGAAGCATTCAGATCTAGAGGTGGCTTGAATATCTTCTCCCTCGATGTCCCGTAGCATGTCACGATCACACTGTCTCAAGTTGTAAGGTTAAACACAGAGGATAGTAGTGGAGCATGCGTATTAATTCGCATATTGACGTTTGGCCTCTGAGACGTCACAGTCACGTGACCGGAAGTGAAATTTGACCCTGCGCATGCACAGATAAGGTATCCAAGATACCATTGCGCTGTGACAAAGGTCACTTCCGATCATGTGACTGTGATGCGGGTTAATGCGCATTGTTTACTATCACTGGTCGGTGAAGCAGTTTGTTTGAGAGTGCTGTCATGAAATCAACCCTATATGTCTGTTGAGAGAGAGTTTTCACTGGACACCCTACATGACTGGTAGTTCGATTTGCTCGAGTCACTGAACATTGAGCGATCATTATATCCTGTCCAGGAAAACATTGAAGACAGACGCACCCTTTTTGGTCTGAGAACTATAGTAAACGAAATCGAAAAAAAAATTATAGCAACTTTAGATGTTATTAGCGAGGAAAGCTGAAGACTAAATTTGCACAAACCACTGCCATAAAATTGAAATAATTCATTTGTAGTCACAAAAACCTAACTTCTGAATGGACGGCTTTCAGTAGTATTCTCAGTAAATATATAACAATATCAAATTAATAAAAAGGCTTTCGAAGTCATGCCGTTGGGTGTCTTGGAACCGTGACTAAAAGTTAAGACTAAAACTCAGCCTATGCAAACCTAATACTTGTATGTTCTCAGATTAGTAATCTGAGGTGATAGCTACATGTATGTATGTATGTATGTATGTATGTATGTACGGACTCAAAAGTTTATTAAAAACATTAAAACACTTTTTATCTGTAGAAACGCACTGCTTTTAAAGATTTGCTCAAGGATATCAACCGCCATAAGGCCGATGTATGGATGTTTATTTAAAAAAATGGGTCAGGTTCATTTTTCTGCTTTATTTCAACATATGACATAGAATACTTCATAAAATGTCAGCCTTACGTATTATTTTGGTTACATTTGTTTCTTATTTTTCAAATTCCTTTGAAGACAATGTATGGATAAAATAGCTGAATGAACGTGAACATTTATACGCGATACTTTATTTCACTCTGTGTTTGTGTCAGTCTTTGATCCTGATCACCGCAAACTGTTCAAACGGTCAGTTTCAGAGATTTGTATATGTCTTCGACGGATGTTTAAATCCAATATGTTTTCTCCCATGTACCATGCGTTTGCCGTTGTCAATGGAGACAGGTGTATCACACCATCTTTAGTGGCTTTCTCTTCTCTCGTTGGTCACGGACTGACAGTGGAATTGGCGCTGGAACCTGATTGACATTTGAGAGCCACAATAGAATGAAATCTTGTATGTCTTCTTACATATCTCATCAATTCATGACTTATTTTAAAAGTTATTAATTAATATCCCACCCATCGCATCATTCCAAGTAAAACGACAACAATGTTTATTCATAGACAAATTAGAGAAAAGTTTTGATGCAGCTTTCAAATTAGAGTATAAATATTGCGATTTTCCGTCGTAGGTAAATTGGTGACCTTGTATCCTTGTTGCGGAAATCGAGCTGCCACTAGCGCGTGCTAATTGGCTTAAGGCATCTGTTCCCTATATTATAGCAACTGTGGACGGCCAATAGCTTCAAGGGCCTTATCATTTCTCGTATCGTTATTGGTCTTCGCGTGTGTTCGACACGGAATAAAATAGTATTATATAGAAATTGTTATCGCGGCAAACACCGCAGAAGTAGGATACAGGCAAAGTTAATAGGTTTCAATAGTATTTCTCTCTTTGTTCTGACATTTAGTGATGTATATTCGAGGAGATTTTGTCCGTAGCGATTTCCTGAATCTAAGAAACCATCCAGTTAAATCAGAGTGTGGTAGGAAAATCCTATGTAAGGAGATATCGATGTTTGGATATCAAGATACCGACTGGATGAAAAATGGAAATCTGATCAGGTTTGTTTATAGGTTTCATTTCAACATACGGTATCGAATCAACTTTACGAAGATATTTGACTAAGAACAAAACGTTCACACTAATTGGGAAAGCTATATGGTGTCTCTTTGGGGCAGTGAATGTTAATTTCATCAATATTTTGTCACGTATTTTATCAATTACCAAATGTCATTGACATTCCTTAAGTATTCTGATGGATTAATTTGACAACTGAACAAGATAGCTCTAATGTACCTCTGAAATCTGTAGTAGACTTTTCACTTCAATAATTACGAAATTATATTCCGACTTCACGGTAGATGTTTACTGAGGAAAACGCTTCCGGTTTATCCTTCATTCCACTTAGACTAGCACCTTGACCCCAGACCCACCGAGATCTGTGGAAAAGCAGGGTCTACCATCATGTATTAAATGATTCAAATTTTATCTGGTTTCAAAAGTATTAATGGTGTACATGGTGCAAGGAACCCACAATATCCCCGCATGTGGTCGATTCATGACGGCCAGAACTCCATCGAAACGGCGATGATATTCAGATATTTTTTTTTCGAAGAAATTAACTTCGTCCGCCTGAAAACTTATTATACAACGGATTTCCACGGTGGTACAATACACGTTGTTGGATATCCTGTATGTCATATTCTCACGCTTTCCATAATATCCGGTATAGCAAGTGAATAATTTATTAAGACGCAGCAGTGTGTGTCATCAGTTAGTTTATCGTTAGTTGAGTAACGGAGAATCTATATCACCAGCTACAGTCTCTTGTGCATGCATCCAAAAAGTACATTTCATTCCATTTTTACGACCTTTTCAATCAGACACGTTTTTTGTTTGATATTGCAATGTAATCATTTGAAAGTTATTGGTGAGGAAATTTGAAGACTAACTTTTCACAAACCAATTCAAATAATACAGACTTGATTATCTGAATATCACAATTATCACAAAACTATAATAGCTCGTATGAACAGGTTTCAAAATATATATATAATTCGTTTTGGTGGTTTTAATCACTTATCTCTGTGGGTCGTAGAACCTTCGCGATACGACCAGCCATTAATTGAATAAAATCGCATCTCACCAAATTCTCGGTATGATTTGTTCGTTTACAAAGATATGAGTTTGAGTACGTACATGTATTCCAGATTTTCATTCTGATAATGTTATTTGGCACAATGTCATTACATTTGAATAGACTGAAAGCGAACAGATCTGTGTGTGTCATTAACGTTTTCATGTTCAGATATATTATAATTTCTCTGTGCAAATGAGAAGTATTTACTGGACTAGATTACCTGATTATTTATCGTTCTTGTATGCATCAACAGAATGGTTGAAACCGAGTTAATATACCGTGCATTAAATGTATTTGAATTACTCTAATGCTGTCAAGGAGTTTGACTGGAGCCTTTTCACGACCGGAGGATATAGTGATGATTGTGAATCGTCGAGCTTTATCTATACATCATGCAAACATATTGTGACTGGTAACCTTGATATAGTGAGTGATAAGGAACTAATACACTCCCGATATAAAAGGGGCCTAAATATAGAAAGCCGAGAAGATTAAACAGGAAGGCCGGCCAGAAGAATCTCCTAATAATATAATATTAATTTGTAAATATTTGCAGGTGCTGGTTAAGAAATCGAGTATAAACAAATCATCATCGGATACGTCTATTACTCCCAAATTGCATTTGCTCTGAAAGATTTATTTAATAACCACAAAACAATTCGCAAGGAAAGAGGACATACCAAAGGCGTATTGGACTCCCTTCCGCAATGCGTAAAACACCATTCAAAGCTTGATTCCCAGCTGGTTCTAGACATCGCACTACCAAGCTTCTTTCAACCCTTTTGACAAGAGCCCTTCAGGAGGTAAAAGCATTTTGGGAAAGGTATTGAGCCGCTATTTCTAAAAACACTGGCGTTGAATGTATGTTGATGTTTAAAAAAAATCATATATCTTACGGAAGTGCTTGATGAGAAAGGATACATACTGTACAGACGTGTCTTTGCTCGACTCTTTACATTACAGTCCCTCATCAGGAACTGATTGACCGTCTTAGCTCATTAACACTATCGGTGTTCAACTAATCGTCGATAGATTAGTGTCGGGAGCCCTGAAGCATTTTTTAGCTCTACTACATACTACGGAAATAAATAGCTGTTCTCTTATGAATACGACTATATGCAGAAGCTTTCAGAAACCCATCATTTCAAAGTCCATTCCTTCTCACTCACAAAGGCTTTTTAGAGGATTTCTCGCTGTAGGTAATCGCTATATATATGACACAGTGAAGGCTATATATTCACATACACTGGATATGAAGAAAACTACAGACAGCTCTAAAAGCACATCATATTCAGACCTATATATCTATATAAATTTGAAGCGGGCCTATTCTCTCGTCGACTTTACGACAAGAGGGAAGATTACAATTGAGCGCAGCATGCAAGATGGCGTTATGTTTCGTGACGTGTCTAATTCCGCTTAACGGGCTAGAGGCCGTATGAACCCATGTACTTCATTCTCTAGATAGCGACTCTACAACGGAAATCATAGGTATTTAATAATGATCAGCGATAAGGATTTTATATTTTTGGAACATCATGATGTCTTGCTGGCATCATTGTAAACTGTTAACCGCTTCTCTCTGGCAGGAAACTATAGCTTATGTTTATGTATGGTTGTTGTGCTGCTAATGCTGTTGACTAGGTGTTTGGATTATGGACGCGAAAATTCTTAAATGGACGAAGGCTGAATATTGAATGACGGTTTAGACGTTTTTATTCCGATTCACAATAATCACGTGCAATAGTCGTCTGTTCGTTTCAAAGTAAGGATCGAGTTTTATTGAGACAACAGCGTCAATGTTCAGCAGTATATGTTTATCTGCAATATACGTGTACATGAATGGATGAGGTCGGGAGGTGGCGACAAACTACTTTTAACCTAATACAGAGGTTAATCTCAATAAGTAGGGACCCCTAGAAATCTGCTTGATTTGGTCAATATTCCGTGACGGATTCAGCCTTCCTTATATACGAAATGAATGTTGTAATCTTGTGTTGAAGTTGAAGCACAGTATATCGATTTGATTGATTCCTCTCTATGCGTGTGCTATATTCACTGGTCTGTGTGCGTTACATTGGTCGACATAAGGTAGTCCTGTGAATTATTTCCGTAAGATAAAATATATTTTCAGTCACTATAGACTGCTTTATAAGTTAAGGTTTTTTACCCGTCTAAACACAAATTACTTAAATCCCCTACGGAAAATATCTGCCGATATACTGAGAGCTCCTCTTTGAGACCCTGCCAAGTACAATCTGAGCTCAACGACTTCATTTCGGCTAAATCCCCTTGGTTTTTGCTTTATATGCAAAGGCTGTTTACCCCTTTAGAAGGAGGTTACATGTACTTCCAATCAGACAAATCGTTTGGCATACTCATTGACCTTGCTCTTTGAGACAACATACCGTTTCTCACTTCACAAATGTTATTGGTGCTTTATATTGATATTAATTTTGGGCTAGATATTTGGATAAAGACTTCATGTTTGCATTCCGTCATCTTTTTTCCACCACCGAAATATGTTTATACGTCAGAAACCGCAGCTTATTTTTCACACTCAAGTCAGACGATTTCATGAACGACTGATCTCGCTAGTGATATCGTTCAGATCGACATCTCACAAATCTAATCAGCCCTACAGAATCCGTCTTTTCTCAAAATTGAAATTTAAGTGAAAAATATATAGATCCGTATCGATACGCTGATTGGATGAATTTGAGTATATACATTCCAAGATGTAAAACGTGTGGATAAAATGTTTCGATTATTGACGTGAAAACTCTTTATTGACATGGGCTAGTTATTCGGATCTGACGCTTATACGTAGCTGTACCACTCGTTCAGCAACATGATTTGGTAATATTTATTTGAACCTCTATGCCTGCACCGAATTCGCGAAGCGAGATTTGACAAACTTTCAATGATGCAATGAGGCAAGATGGTTCTGTTTTAATTCGCTATAATTGATAAGCTGCTATATGAAAATAAATTGTGTTTTGGACTGTGTAGGTCAGTCTACTGAGGTAGTGGTAGAATATCATGTACGTTTCAAAACGGTCAAGATGTCATATTCTCACGCTATCCATAATATCCGGTATAGCAAGTGCATAATTAATTAAGACGCATGCAGCAGTGTGTGTCATCAGTTAGTATAGCATTAGTCGAGTAACGAAGAATCTATATCACCAGTTACAGTTTCTTGTGCATGTATCCAAAAAGTACCTTTCGTTCCATTTTCACGACCTTTTCAATCAGACACGTTTTTTGTTTGATACTGCAATGTAATAATTTGAAAGTTCTTGGTGAGGAAATTTGAAGACTAACTTTTCACAAACCGCTCTATTTGAATTCAAATAATACAGACTTGATTATCTGAATATCACAATTATCACAAAATTATAATAGCCCGAATGAACAGATTTCAAAAATATATGTAATTTGTTTTGGTGGTTTTAATCACTTATCTCTATGGGACAACCAGCCATGGATTGAATAAAATCGCATCTCACCAAATTCTCGGTATGATTTGCTCGTTTACTAAGATATGAGTTTGAGTAAGTACTCCAGATTTTCATTCTAATAACTTCTATGTTATTTGGCACAATGTCATTACATTTGAACAGACTAAAAGCGTACAGATCTGTGTCTGTCATTAACGTGTTTATGTTCACGTATTTTAGAATTTCTCTATGCAAATGAGAAGTATTTACTAGACTAGATTACCTGATCATTTAGGGGTCACGTCCAATTAATCGAGTCACTTTCTCGATGCCTTCGAGATGAATCGAAAAATATCTCGGCTGAAACCGGGAGGGCAGAACCGGGACCCCTGATGACATCTCCCGGTTTGCTCCCGGTTCTATCTCGATCGAAATGTCCCGGTTTTCGAGATGGATACAAAATTAATCAGTAATCTCGAAGGGGGTCCCGGTTTCAATATGTCCGTGTTTTGTTGCTGTTAATTTGTCCTATCTTTAATTCTCAGGCGATTAGTTTGTTGCGCGGATACCATATTTTGTGGACGCTCGTCGCATACGTATATCGCAGCCAAAATAGAATCCAAAAAAACTTTTTAAAGGTGTTTTCCATGGTACTCGCCGTTTATTCTGTATATCTATGTCCACATGTTTCCGGTTATGTATAAATTATGAACATATAATTGACTTATCTTCTCTCACATCCATAATTGATTGTGTATCTGTCTGGTATCCGTCGCGGGATAAATGACACATCAACGGGATATTATCTGAATAATAGTGGTATGGAAGCCTACGTTAATTATTGTTCTATAAATTGTTTTGGACCAAACTTGGATCGTTTCAACTGAAAAATGAAAGCTATGTTACTTGTTTGACCTACTGAGTATTAACCTCGATGTGCAATTTGTTTTATAATTTGGTATTATTCATTGCAGATTTCATTTCACTGAGAATTACAGTCTTGTTCAAACAAGGAGATTATATCAACAAAGTTTATTCATGACATAAGCTCGCCCAGAAATGGTTAGCGGAAATACTCGCAATCGGAACTAATCCACGCCACAGTCGGTCTGTGAAAAACCGTCGGCTTGAAACAACAGCGAAGTGAGAGGGGTTAATTTCTGTGAAAGAAAAAACTGAAACAGCACTGTTGGCGGCGCTTGATAATATACTCACGTTCTATTATTTAGTGCTGGTTTCATATGTCTAGAAAATTAACCAAATAAAGAGAGTAATTACCACCCAATTCAGAGAGCAATCACGCCTTAGACCAGCGCATACATTTAATTTTAATATAAACGATACCGTGTGTTGTTTGTTCGAAATCTTTGATCGAGCGTTTATGTTAATATTATTCTATGGTTTCCAGTGAATTACCAGCCAATTCTCAGGTCTTCATATCCAATTGATTTATGAATTCGAAGGACATCTCAGACGATAAAGATCCTCTTTTCTGATACACTTTCAGAGAAACATATGGAATTTTATTCCAAGACTTCCAGAATTTTCATTCAGTTCGCAGTTCCTCTAACTGAGCCAGTTTGTACATTTTCAATTGGTGATGTTTCTTTCCTTTCATTCATGACGTGCAGAGAAATTGAATGATTCATACTCAATTTAAATCATTATCCGTGTGTAAATGCGTATATACTCGCCCAGATTAATCTCGCTGCCACAGAGTACATATATAAAGAACCTACGCCTTCCAAATGGTTCAAACTTTCATCTGACGGCATCTCGATTCCATTCTCAAAGCATGTGGAGTTATTTCGAGGAGGATCGAGATGGTCTTCTGCTTCGAGAGAAAACCGGGAGCAAACCGGCACAACAATCGATAGAGATAAACCGGGACCCTTCGAGACGAGATATTTATCGATTTTACTCGTTTATCGAGAAACCGTCTCGATCGATTGGACATGACCCCTTACCGTTCTTGTGTGTATCAACAGAATGATTGAAACCGAGTTAACATACCGTGCGTTAAATGTATTTGAATTACTCTAATGCTGCCAAGGAGTTTGACTGGAACTTAGAGCATTTTTTAGCTCTACTACATACTACAAAAATAAATATTTGTTAAAAGTTGCTTAAATTTCTCATTAATAATATCTATGTGAAATTTGACAACAATATATCAACTGTATATAGGTATTATAATGGATACTAACTGGGCACCCTTTTTTAGCTGTTCTCTTATGAATACGACTATATGCAGGCGCTTTCAGAAACCTATCATTTCAAAGCCCATTCCTTCTCACTCACACAAGCTATGTAGAGGATTTCTCACTGTGGGTAATCGCTATATATACGACACAGTGAAGCCAGATATATCCACATACACTTGATTTGAAGAACACTACAGATAGCTCTAACAGTACATCATATTCAGACCTATATATTTATATAAAGTTGAAGAAGGCCTATTCTCTCGTCGACTTTACGACAAGAGAGAAGATTACGATTGAGCGCAGCATGCAAGATGGCGTTACGTTTCGTGACTTGTGTCTACTTCCGCTTAACCCGGGGCTAGGGGCCGTATGAACCCATGTACTTCAATCTCTAGATAACGACTCTACAACGAAAATCATAGGTATTTAATAATGATCAGCGATAAGGATTTGATATTTTTGGAACATCACGATGCCTTGCTGGCATCATTGAAAACTGTTAACCGCTTCTCTCTGGCAGGAAACTAGCTTATGTTTATGTATGGTTGTTGTGCTGCTAATGCTGTTGACTAGGTGTTTGGATTATGGACGCGAAAAAATTCTTAAATGAACGACGGCTGAATATTGAATGACGGTTTAGACGTTTTTATTTCGATTCACAATAATCGCGTGCAATAGTCGTCTGTTCGTTTCAGGGTAGGGGTCTCTCGAGTTTTATTGAGACAAAGCAGTATGTTCAGCAGTATATGTTTATCTGCAATATACGTGTACATGAATGGATGACGTCGCGAGGTGGCGACAAACATTCAACTACTTTTAACCTAATACAGAGGCTATAATCTCAATAAATAGGGACGCTTGTGCTTGTGCTATATTCACTGCTCTGTGTGCGTTACATTGGTCGACGTAAGGTAATCCCATGAATTGATTTCCGTAATATAAAAAATATTTCCAGTCACCATAGACTGCTTTATAGGTTAAAGTTTAAATATATTTCCAGTCAGTATAGACTGCTTTATAAGTTAAGGTTTTTTACCCGTCTATTCTCAGATTACTTAAATCCCCTACGGAAAATATCTGCCGATATACTTTGAGCTCTTCTTTGAGACCCCGCCAAGTACAATCAACCACTTCATTTCGGCTAAATCCCCTTGGCTTTTGCTTTATATGCAAATGTTGTTTACCCCTTTAGAAGAAGGTTACTCCCAATCAGGCACATCTTTTGGCATACTCATTGACCTTGCCCTTTGAGACAACATACTTATGCTTGCATCATTGAATACCGTTGATAGGGGTTTCTCCCTGCACAAATGTTTTTGATGCTTTATATTGATTTTGGGCTGGGCATTTGGATAAAGACTTTCTTGTCTGTACTCCGTCATCTTTTTTCCACCACCGAAATATGTTTATATGTCAGAAAGTGCAGCTTATTTTTCACACTCAAGTCAGACGATTTCATGAACGACTGATCTCGCTAGTGATATCGTTCAGATCGGCATCCGACAAAATGTAATCAGCCCTACAGAATTTGTCTTTTCTCAAAATTGAAATTTAAAGTGAAATATATAGATTCGTACGCTGATTGAATGAATTTGAGCGTATACATTCCAAAATTTAAAACGTGTGATAAAATGTTTCGATCATCGACGCGAAAACAACTTTTTATTGAATTTCGGATCTCACGCTTATACGTAGCTGTACCACTCGATTGAACTGCGTTCAGCAACATATGATTTGGTGATATTTATCGGAACCTCTATGCCTGCATCGAATTCGCGAAGCGAGATTTGACAAACTTTCAATGATGCAATGAGGCAAGATGGTTCTGTTTTAATTCGGTATAATTGATAAGCTGCTATATGAAAATAAATTGTTTTGGACTGTGTAGATCAGTCTACTGATGTAGTGGTATAGCACCATGCAAGTTTCGAAACGGTCAAGTTAATGGGACTCGGTATGTCTTTGACAAGTGTTCGTCACAATTCCGTTCAATTCCTTCTCGACCATGCATTACAGAAAACCTTGTCGTTGCCAAACGAGAGATTTAGGTGTGTATGCCAGACACTAGTTTCGAACATTTCTTCTCTCGCTGATCACCGGCTGCTGACGGAACTGGTACTGCAAACTATCTAACATTTGATAGGCAATTCAGGAAGAAAAATAAAAGTATATTGAAATAGTATATTAATTCTACGATGGTTATTATGTATTTATTAATGTATATAACAGCGATGGTGTTACCGGTACAACAACAACAATGGGAAAGTCATTATTCTTCGGTATATTAGAGGAAAGAATAGTCAAACTTTCTGTGGCCTTATGTTGTTTTCTAATTAGAGCATTATAATTAATACTTCTTACACGATGCAAGTGTAGGGGACTTTATATCTTCGTAGCGAAAATCGATCCGCCTCTAGTGGTTGCTAATTTGACGTAGCATCCCCTCTAAAACTGGAGTCGATGATCATTCCATGGCTTCAGGGGCCCTGTCATTGCTCGTATTGATCTTCTCCCGTGATCGATACGGATTGAAATTGTTACAGGTCTAAGTGTATTTTGTGAAGAAGCAAGTTTTATCACATCTAGTATCAATAAAGTTCTTTGGCTTCAAAACTATCTTTTGTATTTGTTTTTTAAATCAGGCATGAATTCACGAAGACATCCAGTTGAAACTACTTGGGAGTAAGTTGTATGCTCGAGTACGAGATAGGAAAATCCTTTGAAGGAGAGGTAGGTGTTTGGCTAAAACCCAAACATGTTTTTTCGTTTATTCGCTCCGTTTCAATATTCGCTCCATCGAATCAACTTGAAGTGTTGCTTGCTATTCTGAGCCTTTGTACCAAGACAAATAACGGTTTCCTAATAATAGCAAAATGTGTTTGGCGTTCATTTGGGGCTGTGATTTTTGATTTCATCAATATTGAATGACATGCTTTTGATCAGTTACCAAATCACTGTCGTGAATTCGGCTTTAATATTTCATACACGCGAAACACACGAAACTTCAGTAGTTTGTACACTGGATTATAACTATGTAGACAGCAGCCCGTGTGTAGCAGAATAATCTAGTATTAATTCAATAATTACGAAATTGTAGGATTTCAAAATCATTAAGTTGTAAACTTAAATATATTTAGTTGGCAACAAATACAGTGTGAAGTGCCTTGATTGGTATGTTATCCATTTGTCCGCACAGAGTCGGGAAACACTAGTATATTTTCTCACTCGAAATCTGGTTATTTTGATCTCGTCTTTTTGTAAAAACAGCATTGGCAGTGAAGGTATAGTTTTGGCAGTTTCAAATATTTCATCGCCAAGTAAACGAACTGCAGAAATGAAATAGAGAGGGAAGGGAGAACTTAGGTTTTATACGATAATAGATGTGGTCAGCCCCTAGACTTTACAGACTGTACAGGATTCGCGAAGCGAAACATGAGCTGTTTTCATGAACGAGAGGAGCGAACACCAGCGACCACGGATAAAAACAAATTAATATGTTCCCTTTTCTGGCTAATAGTCTGCTATTTGCGTATCCCGATCACCCTGCATTCGTGACAGAGCACTTTGCAGATTTATGGTTATATGGACCTTGTGTATGCCTTTGTGTTGTTACAACAATTGTTCTTTCCTTCACGATCATGTAATACGATGAACTTGCATTGTCGTTGGCAATTGAGACACTTGTGTTTGTGCCAGAATCTTTTTCGTCTTACCTATTTCTCTCGCTGGTCATCGACTGAAGGTGAATGCCAGTTAAGCAAACGTAATAACAGTACATAGAATGAACTTCTTCAAGTCTTTCGATTTATTTATATCTCATCGTCTTGCGAGTAAGACGATGACCATGGCACAGATTTGTGCCTTCATCGATTCAGAGAAACGAATAGCTAGACTTCCTGCATCTTTTCAATTAGGCCATAATAATTGATATTTCTGACACGATTCCTGTCAGATCGAACAGGTGACTGAATCCTCGTTGCGAAAATCGTTCTGCGACTAGCGGGTGCTAATTTGACACCGCATCTGCTTCCTAAATTAGCGGCGATGAGCAAGGGCCTTGTCATTTCTCATATTGATCTTCGCCCGTGTTCGAAACGGATGGAAATTTCTACAGGTGTAATGGTATTATATGACGAAAGAAGTGTTATCAGAGCAGACACAGCAAGAGTTGAGTGCGCTCATGGAGAATTCATCGGTATCTACAGCATCTAGTATCTTATGGCACAAATTGTCGGAAGGGCAGTGCTGAATTAAAGAATCCACCCAGTTGAGACGGAGTAGGAAATTCCTTTGAAGGAAGTGTCGGTGTCTGGTAATCAAGATACCGCCTGGATTGACAATCAAAAGCGGACCAGGTTTGTTTATTCGTTTCATTTCAACATACGCCAGGAAAACAATTTGAAATGGTGATTGCTACCAAGAAAAATGTATTTTTTATTATTAAGAGTGAAACTCGTTTTACTCACTTGGAACCGTGATTTTTAATTTCATCAATATTTGTTCACTCTGGGCTGTGATCAGTGATCACATGCCCCTATAAATTTAGTTTTAACGTTTAATAACTATTCAGATACATCAACTAATAATTTGAATAATTTCGTGTATTGTATTTGAACGATGTTCTCATCACTTCTGAAGTGGGCAATCATGAAATTGTATAATTACGATTGTATTTCTGTGCTTGTAAAAACGATACAAACATTGTGGCAAATTTTAAGGAGTGGATTTTGGTTTAGCTATGTTTGAATATATAATGTTACCATTTTTGTTGCAACAAGTACATAATCTACGGTAGACCATTAAACATAAACGTAGATGAAGCTGTCTCAAGCGTGTAGTGTTGATCACAAGCTGCTGTAACTCAGCAACGAACGAAGGATAATGTAATTTATCTCATCTCTAATGCCTTAGATGACTCCAGAATCTACCATTTTACTTCTTGATGGAACGGTAATGAAAAGCTAGTGGCAATGAAGTGAGAAGAGATGTGGAGAACAAATTAAATAGCGGCTATTTCCAATATAGCTCTGCGAAAACTTATTGTGTAACGGCGTTTCACCGGGGTAACGAAACACGATTTTGATATCCCGAAATTTGTTTCCTATTCTCACACCATCAATAATATCCGGTCCAGCAATAGCGTAATAAATCAAGGCATCTTTACTAGTTAGTATCGCCATGCTACAGCCTTAGACGAGTAATGGAGAATCTTTATCATCATCAAATAAGCCCCTGTACACGCATTGACTACCCATTATGTCATAGTGCACGAGTAAACGTATAAGATTTCACAAGGCTTCCAACGGCACAGCGTCTTTCGGTGAACCCGAAATCCACAACAATGTCCTGGATCAAGTTCTAGTATGATGTCCACATGAACAGCTACAATAAAAGCGTGGTTTGTATAAAAATCATGACAGGGATCACTTTTGGTTCTTGTGATGTTTTATAAATATACAATCAGTATACATGTATTTGTCTCTGGGGTCATATGACTTCCACCACCCTCTTTAATGTTGCGTTTAATATCGCTGCTTTTCTCAGTGGAATCTGTGTCATAGGAACAAGATCTTGAAATAAGGATGATTCAACAATGCGGCTTGACAGTTTTGTCTGTTTCCAAAACAATAGACCTTTTCATACCGAAAATAGCCGAAAGACGTGACAACTTGAAAAGCTGTCAACGGAAACTCCAGATTGCACGCTGGATTCGACCAATGAAATAACCAGTTGCTGGTGGGCTGTAAAAAATGCTGTGACCTCTGCCTGGAGATCACAACCGGAAATGACAATATTTCTTGAAATTATTGCCGATAAAAGATCATAAATTAAATTAAATTATGGCAGCTTGGAACACAGACGCTTTATTACAAAAGAAAATGTTTTTCAATTCAAAGATCATTAGTTGTAATTATTTGCTACATGTACATACCTCTGTTATGGCAGAGACAATTCTGCACACAGAAAACGATGAGGTGAGCTTACTTTTCAACCCACCAGCATGTTTTGCGCCACGTGACTTGCTTCTCCGAATGGACGCGAAATTTACCGAATCCGTGGTGAAAAGGTCTATTGCATTCCGTAAATACTACAAACTTTGAGTTTCTCCACGTATACGCTGTTTAATGCACGAGCTCTCGACCCATTTACCGGAGCTTTATCCAGTGAACATACAATAATTTTGAAATTTATAATATGTAAATGTCGAATATAGTGATAACTTTAAAGTTCAATAAAGTTACAGTCCCCATGGCTACATATCTTCGAGTGTAACATAGCAGCTCAGATAAATTGGTTTTGGTTTTGACAGAACATTGCTAGAAATGCAACGGTACATTCGAACAAGACGGTGTAGAGACGTCTCTAACCGGACCGCGTTGGCTAAAGCGAAACATCAAACCATTCTAGCTTGTCAGTCGAAATTAGATTATCTTGATTCTCTGTTTTGGTAAAAGCAGCATTGGCGATGAAGGGAGTCCATTGAAAGTATTGACTACGTAAACATTTTCATCATCATAAAAGAGAGACAGGAATCAAATACAGCGGAATAGCCTTTGGTTTTATGAAATGTTGGATGCAGCCTTGGGGCATTATAAATTTTAATGTAGTATATATTAGCGTTTCATACAGGTCGATCCGCTCTTTTATTTGATTCCGCATGTCCATTGTTCCCCTTGAGATATGGCATTAGGGGTCTCAATTCTCTTACCTACATGTATGTTGGGCTACGGTTCCAGTTCGCATTATCCATATGCTGTCGTGACCAGCGTTAAATGGGAACCAAATTATTGTATTCATAATACAACGGTGTCAAACGTTACGATATCTCGTCTTTACATATCGGTTGATCCACAAATACAATAACAGACCCATTTTTCGCATCTTCACAAGCCAAGTCACCAAATGACGTGTGGTAAGTACACGACTTAGCGCGGATGCGTTCTTCGATAATTAGACTTTGATGACATGGTCAATTGCAAAACAAATGCAATTCATTGCTTCATAGGGAATTCTTACGCAAAGGTCTTCACCTAGCTATAGACGGCTACGCTGATAGCATCAATCACTGTTCGCCTTGTCTTTGAAACCAAAGCAGTGATTAGCGTTTAGGGAATAGAAATCTCCTGGGTCCAATGGTAGGGATTGCTTCACCTTGTGGTTCTGCCCCTTTGCCTATTGTATCTCCACATACCCTCTGATGTATGTCTCCAATACCACCCTGAAAATCTTTCAATTATGACAGATAAACTGGCAGATGTCGCAGAATGTAAATGTTCCTTTCATGTTCTCAGCCGCATTGAGAGTTAAATGGCTTTTGTGAAAATTTTCTCGGATTTATAGTCAATCTCCCTGTCCCCATAGCTATACTGACAAAACTTTCAACCTTCCGGACAAAACGTTTCCCACCCCGAATGTGTATTTATGTCCTACTTGATTTGTTTCATTTAGGTCACTCCCGTTGTATTGCCCCATTGTCAGTTTGTGATCTCCGAACCTGCCGTTGTAAGACAATGATGATTACAGTCTGACTCCATGGAAATGCTCCCAGTGACCCTACGCCTATCATGAAATTCTACGGCCTTATAGATTACGATCCGGACAAACTTTCATGTTCGCCGTCCAAAATTTTATGTTCCAGAACTCTGTATTCGACCTTTTGTGATAGTTATGCTGCACAATCTTCACCAGCTGTATTGGACTTTTCGTGATAGTTTACTGGACAGTTTGCACGGGCGGTATTGAACTGTTTGTGATAGTTGTACTGGGCAGTTTGCACGAGCGGTATTGGACTGTTTGTGATAGTGGTACTGGACAGTTTGCACGAGCGGTATTGGACTGATTGTGACAGTTGTACTGGACAGTAATCGCAAGCTGTATTGGACTGTGTGTGATAGTTTACTGGACAGTTTGCACGAGCGATATTGGATTGTTCGTGATAGTTGTACTTGATAGTTTACACAAGCTGTATTGGACTGCATTTTTGGTAGTTTTACTGGACAGTTGTATAAACTGTATTGTCTGTTTTGTGATAATTGTACTGAACAGCTTGCAGAAGTGGTATTGTATTTTCCAGATTTTTCCGTTTACATTCGGAGCATTTGTTTTACCAAACATCTTTTTTTACTTCATGGTCATGTTGTGTATATTTGCATATTCTGTGTGTAAATCCGTATAATCCGTGTTGAAATCCCCCTGGAGCGCAACATCTTGTCAATATTTGGCATGCATTGTCTCGTGTCATCGTGTAACTACTGGAAAAAAAAGTCCTCAACTATTTATTGGCACGGAGTTCGGGGGAATATTCTCTTATTTATTTCCGAGTCCCAGTTCGAGTCTCGGAGCGCGGTCAGTTTCTTGGCGAGGCTTACGTGACTTGTTTAATTGCTCAAGAGATAGCGGTCTAGATTACCTTCAACCCCAGCTGGGTCGAATATGATTGCGCTCAGATGCTGCGGAGTGAAACAAAGATATAACTCAAATAATACTTTCTCCTCTCCAGTGGCAAATACATATTTTCGGACGTATATATATATAAGAAATAATCTAATTGTTCCTTTAATCCAAGAATATATAACCTGATTTCTTTGATTTCCCTGTATAGCTGCAACGTGATGGAGGTCTCGACGGGATTGATACGTATACCGTTGGTAATATATAGCCTATTCTGTGAGGTGAAGCCCCAAGCCTTTCGTGGCCTGGTTGTATTTTCTTAGCTATTTTCACATCATCTGTAGCGCGAGAGTACACTGTAAAGCAATATATCGATTCCTCTCCACAGAACTGTTCTGTCTTAGTGGATTGGGGTTTTCAAACAAACTTAAGGAAAGCCCTCAAGGAGATATCCTTCAATACAATTGAGCTGAAGTGTTAACACATTATACCATGGAGACATATTAAGGTATTTCAAAGGAAGGACATTATCTGTGTATGTTACAGATGAGACATGTCTCAAAAGGACGTGATAGCGCATCAGGTGTACTTCGTTTGACAACGATGATACTGGAAGACACTTAGTGTCGATAACGAAGACTTTACTGTGCAATTATGGAAACGTATCATCATTACAAAAAATATATATTGATAATATAGCATCAGAATCAATGGATTAATTTCAGGATGTTCTTCTTGACACCTCTTACACTGATATGAAGGCAAAGCATTGTAGGAAATACAAGCGCCAGATCCGACCTGCAGTAGGCGGCCTTTGTCCATCAATGGATTCCGTATACTCCTCAAAATACCCTTATCATACGACAAGTGCCTATGATTTCGGCATACACAGGTGTTGATATCGTCAGATCTGTATATATCACTGACCAAATATATTTTATATTTGAGATTTATAAAAGTGGTGGAAAAAATTGACGACGTATGGCGACTAATAAGCAAACATATGACTCCACAAGAACGCTTCTCTCGCACCGCACCTTCAGACTAGAAACCGTAGGATTCTTGTACGCATCATTAGTGTCTCAGCCGCTCTTTATTGTAAATGTTCATGTGGAGACTATGAAGTAACAACACCGTCCCTAGAACCAGCTTAAGCGGGATTAGATACGCTAGGTCTGGAGCTGTGATGATATATCAGCTTGAATGACATTATATGTTAATTGATGAACATCGGGGGAGTCTGATGAAGTAAACTCCTCAACATGGGGTAACCATGGAAAATTCAAGAATACCCAGAAATCCAACCTGTAATGTCCGACGTATGATCAGTTGTGGTAACCATCAGTGACCATAGATCATATGCGGAACATACACTGTATTTGAATAGGAGAAGTTCTGTAACATATATTAACGCTCCAAAGGACACCGACTAGATAAAATTGGAACTACGCCTGTGGAATGTACCCTACAATGAAAGCGGTCAAGAGCTATTCATATCGAATCCATTTCTCAAAAGTCCTCATTCACGGTGTTGCAAACGTCAGAAGGAGAGACATTTTCGCCTTGTATGATCTGCTCCCTCCAGTAAGACCGTGTTAAGTATCTTTAAGGGCGCCTTGTCAAACCTCAGTCAACATTAGCATTTCACAATTCAGATGAAATTTAGCGGAGAATATGTTTGACAACTAGAATTCAATGAAAGTACATTATAGATATGAGCCTTACTACCTTGTTGTTAACTACCTATATACATGTATCCTTCGCCATTTATGCACGGTACAGATATGCTTTGTCCATTGCCAAAAAGGTATACAAGTAACAACACTCCTCTGTGATATGATGTATCAATAACGGGAATGTTGGTATGTGCATGGGGACCACACCTATCTTGTCAACATCGCTGGACAATCTTAACCGATTTTGTTTAAAGAACATGATGCCCTGTCTTGTTATTTCTAATTTATGCCTACCAGGATGTGTTCTTTTGTCTGTAAGCGTGTTCCATGTGAGT
>JAVTVY010030796.1:0-12837 GCA_036873755.1 Hanleya hanleyi
ATTCATACTGGTGAAAAGCCATTCAAATGTTCACTGTGCTCATTCAGCTTTAAACATAGTGGAAGTCTAAGGCAACATGAAATAACTCATACTGGCGAAAAACCATTCAAATGTTCAATATGCCCATATAGCAGTATAACCAATGGAAACCTAAGGCAACATGAAAGAACTCATTCAGGTGAAAAGCCATTCAAATGTCCACTGTGCTCATTCAGCTGTAAACAGAGCGCACACCTAAAGCAACATGAAAGAAGTCATACCGGTGAAAAGCCATTCAAATGTCCACTATGCCCATTCAGCTGTAAACAGATTGGACACCTAAGGCAACATGAAATGACTCATACTGGGGAGAAGCCATTCAAATGTTCACTTTGCCCATTCAGCTGTAAAGAGAGTGGAAAACTAAGGCAACATGAAAGAACTCATACTGGTGAAAAGCCATTCAAATGTTCAATATGCCCATATAGCAGTATAACAGGTGGAAAACTGAAACTACATGAAATGACTCATACTGGTGAAAAGCCATTCAAATGTCCACTGTGCTCATTCAGCTGTAAACAGAGTGCAAACCTAAGGCAACATGAAATAACTCATACTGGCGAAAAGCCATTCAAATGTTCAATATGCCCATATAGCAGTATAACAGGTGGAAAACTGAAACTACATGAAATGACTCATACTGGTGAAAAGCCATTCAAATGTCCACTGTGCCCATTCAGCTGTAAACAGAGTGGACACCTAAGGCAACATGAAATGACTCATACTAGTGAAAAGCCATTCAAATGTCCACATTGCCCATTTAGCTGTAAACAGAGTGGACACCTAGGGCAACATGAAATGACTCACACTGGTGAAAAGCCATTCAAATGTCCACTATGCCCATTCAGCTGTAAACAGAGTGGACACCTAAGGCAACATGAAATGACTCATACTAGTGAAAAGCCATTCAAATGTCCACATTGCCCATTTAGCTGTAAACAGAGTGGACACCTAAGGCAACATGAAATGACTCATACTGGTGAGAAGCCATTCAAATGTTCACTTTGCCCATTCAGCTGTAAAGAGAGTGGAAAACTAAGGAAACATGAAAGAACTCATACTGGTGAAAAGCCATTCAAATGTTAAATATGCCCGTATAGCAGTATAACAGGTGAAAAACTGAAACTACATGAAATGACTCATACCCTTGCAAAGCCATTCAAATGCCCACTGTGCCCACTCAGCTGTAAACCTTTAGCGCTGCAACAGGTGGAAACCTGAAACATGAACGCTCTCATACTGGTGAAGAGCCATGTTCAGTATGCCCATATAGCCGTATAACCGGTGAAAACCTGAAACGACAGGAACGCTCTGATACTGGTGAAAAGCCATTCAAATGTTCAGTATGGCCGTATAGCAGTATAACCAATGGAAACCTAAAGCAGCATGAAATGACTCGTACTGGTGAAAAGCCATTCAAATGTCCACTGTGCCCATTCAGCTGTTAACAGAGTGGACACCTATGGCAACACGAAAGAAGTCATACTAGTGAAAAAACCGTTCTAATGATCACGGTGCCCGTATAGCTGTACAAAAAGTGGAAAACTGAAACGACTTGAACGCTCTCATAATGGTGAGAAGCCATTCAAATGTTCACTTTGCCCATTCAGCTGTAAACAGAGTTGACACCTAATGCAATATGAAAGTACTCATACTGGTGAGAAGCCATTCAAATGCTGAATATGTCCTTAGCAGTACACTAAATAGAATCCTGAAGGAGCATGAAGAAACTAATACTGGTATAAATAAAGCTATGCAAATGTTCACTGTTACCAGGAGGAAAAACCTCAAGGGACATGAAATAACTCGCACAAAAGGCGATCATTACTCATAGAAGACAAGGCTGAAATAAGAAAATTACTCGTTTTGTCTCACCTTTAGAAGTACGGAGAGAGATTGTGAGAGGCGAGAGAGAATGTCGTCGTCAGTGTCGGTGTCCCATCTCTGAAAATTATAAAGTTTTTTGGTTCAACAAAATAAAAATATAAATAAATAAGAATTAAAATAATAATATGAGAGGTGGGTGTTCAGGGCTATTCCACCAAGCGCCTCCACTCAAAGTTTCTCAAATTTGGCGATGCTGATAGCAAAATACGAACGTAGCGTGCAAGATCTATGGCGCTACGTTTCGTAATTTGTGTCTAATTCCGCTTAACCCGGGGCTAGGGGCCGTATGGACCCATGTACTTCAAGATCCTCATGGTACTCATATGAACAGTCACAATCAAAGCGTGACTGAGATACATCATTCTTTAGATGACGACTTTACAACGAAAATTATGGATTAAGAATACTGATCAGCGATACGGATTTGATATTTTTGGAACATCATGATGTCTTGCCGGCATCATTGAAAACTGTTGACCGCTTCTCTCTTGCAGGAAACAAGCCTATGTTTATGTATACTATGATTGTCTTTTTGAATTTGGTGCTAATACTGTTATATGGAATAGGTCTTTGGATTATGGACGCGGATATTCCCTAATGGACGACGGCTGGATTATGAGTGACGGACTAGACGCTTGCAATTCCACTAAGGTGGTCCGTTATGGCACCACCCCAAGGATTCTAAGGGTGCTCTAATGTCCAAATCTAATGATAAGGTTTATCATCTTTCAGTGGTGATTACGAAACACATGTTTCCTATGATTGGAGGATATACCTGTGCTATTTCTGATATGAAGTCTTATTCTTTGTATATCGTTGCAAGTGTAATTCTAGAAGTCTCACCCAAGTCACCGTCAGCACTTGTTAAATTACACCCACATGAAAGTGGCAACAAAGCAAAAGGGGTATATTGGTGTGTAAGCAGCTGTAGTGTAAAGGATTCCCGAAACAATGCATACTGGGGATATACCATGAAGATGCTCATATTGTCCCTATAGCTTTAAATCACGTGGACTCCTAGATCGTCGTGAAAGAACTCATACTGGTGAAAAGCCATTTAAATATCCACTCTCTCCATTCACCTGTAAACAGAGTGGAAACCTAAGGCAAGATGAAAGAAAAATGCACAATTGTTAAATTACACCCACATGGAAGTGCCAACAAAGCAAAAGGGGCATATTGCTGTGGGCACCTAAAGCCGCATGAAATAACTCCTACTGGTGGAAAGACATTCCAGTGTTTAATATGCTCTTAGTGCAGCAAAGAAATGGAAGCTTGAAGGAACATGAAAGAATTCATACTGGTGAAAAGCCATACAAATGTCCACTGTGCTTCCTTAGCTATGTAACGCGAGGACCTCTGAAAGAGCTTGAAAGAACTTATGCTAGGGAAATGCCCTTCAGATACTCACAGTACCCTTATTGCTATGCAATAATTGGAAACCTGAAACGACGTGAACGCTCTCATACTGATGAAAAGCCATTCAACTGCTCAATACATGTGTGTCCTTATGTAGCAATACAAGAAATGAAAGCCTGACATGCCTGAAGGAGCACGAAAGGACTCATACTGGTAACAAAAACCATACAAATGTTCACTGTGCCCAGAAAGGTTTACTTCTAGGAAATCACGAAGAATCATGAAAGAATTCACATGCATGGAGGTCAATGCACATGAAAGAAATGGTTGAGAACAGAAAATGACAAATCGTGTGCCTACATATACATACACGTGTATACGAATCCGTTTCTCTGCAGGTGAACCTGTTTGTTGAAAAACATTCAAAGCAGATATCACCCATATTTATATGTACACATTAAATATTGTTTTCATTCTGCGAAAACATCCTGTACAGAGTAACAATGGTTTGCGTTTTTCGCGATGGATTTGCGATCGTAGCCAAAATTTGATTAAATTAACCAAAACCAGGCAAGTATTTTTATGACACGGATGTTCTACAGGACTCTGAAGTATCGATTAGGGAAAGGTAATAATTTGTTTGCCATGATCGCGAAATTGGAATCTACCATTATCGCATATTCCTTTTGTACGCTATAGCTGACAAAATAATATTAGCTGTTGAGCATAATTTGTCTGTTTATCTTGTTTATTACAAACTCACATATGGATGTCATGGAAGTAAACAACAGCTGGATATCATGTTACTCAATGCTGCAGTACTCACAGCAAGTGCCGGTTGCGGTGACATCAGAACGACATTCTTGGTTTACAACACATACTAGAACCCTGGCTATTTCCACGCATTTTTCTCTCCACACGCCATGTCGCCGGCTATGTAAATGCGCTAATGGGCGACTCCACCATTTATGACCCTGAAGTATCAACATTTTAAATGTCAGGTAGCTGTTTCTACTTGTGGTTTTAATTTACCCAGGTGTTGGTACTTTCTGATACAAAAGGGATTTTTCAGAATGAAGTCCATGCAAATTTTCTGGGTGGTATCAAAGATGGGAGAAAATATTGCCTTATTTCAGGGTAAAATAGTGGCTTTTTGCATTTTTGCCTAGGATTATAACTGGGGTGGAAAACAATTCCATTATCATCAAAGATAATGAATATCAGTATATTCTATCAAGTTTGTCAATATTACAATATTTAACAGGTAGTTTTTCTATTATGTAGACCTCAACTTGGTGTTACGTGCGCAACACTCAGATGATAGAAAATGTGTAAAAAGCTTTTCCTCACTGACTCAGTTTTAACGATATATTAGGCAAACCTGGTTCCTCTAACTTTGGGTTGAGGTTAAGATAATTATTCAGTTTCCCCCAAAATAAGGGATGGTTAGTTATATAATAGCCATGTTGAATATCTGTCAAGCACATAACGCACGAATGACCTTACATGTTGAATTTTTGCCTACAGATGCTACTGAAACGTGAAGCTTTCTCATAATAAAAAGTGATGGGCATATATTCATAGTGCACCATTTCCAAACTTTTTTCATCAGTATTTCTCTTTGATTGTGTTTGAAAGTTTACTCTCGTGCCCCAGTTACCAGTTTGTATTGGTGAAAGTTGTCTCGCCCTAAGTTTGACTTTAGGTTGCACACACTGTAAACATTTAATTTCATATCGAGGTGGTGTAAGTTAATCCGATAGATATTTTGCATATATGTCACGTATGTAACATGCACACAGTAATACGTGTGTGACATAATGTAATATTCTGTGTTTTTCTCAGATATGACCGTAAAGGGGAATATGATCTTTTGTTTTATCATAGAAAGGGCACATGTGCACATGCAATGACACAAATGAGCACTCTAGTATGATATTTTCATAGTTTCTCATAGTAAAAATAATAATATTTTTTCCTCATCATGGAAGTAAACTGTGTTAAATGATTTTCTTCATGAATTCTGGTCGCCATGTTTATATCAACAAGCGGCCACTGATTTTCAATGAAAAGTCTTACATCTCTTGTTCAAGTCGTACATCCGGTGTTCAATAGGCCACGATATTGTCTTTTATTAGCTAATTCATTGATCACGTGGAAGGCGCAGTGACCAATATACATGTAGTGAAGATACTTAATACACATATGCAGAGTTCTGGCAACATGTATTGTATTACAATGTATTTCAACTGACACAAGCAAAATGAATCCAATGATGACAAAAATGTTACTTAAGTATACATTTAGGTCCACATCTTCCACTAAATGCATGCAGTGCGCCAACAAGATATGATGTAATTTGCACAGAAACTTAAAGTTAGCATGCATGTTTTGTATGTCTCATTAAAATTTTATTGTGCTTTAAATTATTGTTAATTTCTGCAAAAACATTTGGTGTTTGACCTACTCTTCTGAGAAAATTACTTGCTATCTGTTTTAACAAAATTTCCGGGGGCTGACTTTATCCATCGGACTTACTTGTATCACACCTCCACAGTCTCACGCACGTAACGCCAAACTGTCACGCACGTAACATCACTATTTCTGTAAGCCCAGCTAATTATTCAATAGACACAGTCAAGCTATGTTTTGTATGGTGTAGTCAAATGTCCATACCAGGATATTTGAGCAAAACAGAGGAGGTTTAATCACAGAATTCACAGGCTTTTTCAAATGAGTTGACTACTCCTACAAATTTTCCATTTTGTGAGTCACGCACGTAACACTGAGTTTAATGTTGTTCATTTCTTGTCTTTATAATAGATATATAACTTTGAACATATACATTGTTAGACTAAACTATCTGCTATCACTAGGAAAGGTAACACGTAGGGTAGAAGGAAAACTGGACAATTGACTGCCTGATACGTCTTAAAAATTGGCCTCTGGATGTCGCGCACATAACGCCGGAATCGCTCTAAAACGGTGTTAGCAAAGTAAAAATATAATTTTTGTAACTTTGCATGATAAGCTGTGTTTTGGTCATTGAAAATTCTCTGCCAGAAAGTTTTACTCCTCGTAAATCATGAAGAGATCTGAAGCTATCCACATGAATGGCGATCAATGCTCATAAAAGACAAGGTTGAGAACAGAAAATGACAAATCTTGTGTCATGTGCATATACGTATAAGAATCCGTCTCTCTGCAGGTGAACCTGTTTGTTGAAAACCATTCAACGCAGATATCAGCCTCATTTATATGTATACATTAAATATTATTTCCATTCTGAGAAAACATCCTGCACAGAGTACTTTTTCAATTGTTAGCGTTTTACACGATGGATTTGCAATCGTAGCAAAGAATTGCTTACATTAATCAAAAACAGGCAAGTATTTCTGTAATACGGGTGATATGTTTGTGCAGGACTCCGAATTATCCATTAGGGAAAGGTAATTTGTTTGCCATGATCGCGAATTCCGAGTCTACCATAGTCGCATATTCCTAGTGTAAAACGCTAAATGGACAAAATAATATTATTGATAATAATCTTTTGCCTGTTTATCTTGTTTATTACAAACTCACCTATGGATGTCATGGAAGTAAGGGGTCACGTCCAATCGATCGAGACGGTTTCTTGAGAAACGAGTAAAACCGATACATATTTCCTGTCGAAGGATCCCGGTTGATCTCTATCGATTGTTGTCCCGATTTGCTCCCGGTTTTCTCTCTATGCGCAAGACCATCTCGATCCTTCCCCGAAATAACGCGACATGCTCAGAGAATGGAATCGAGATGCCATCAAATGAAAGTTTGAAACATTGGGAAGGCGTATGTTCGGTTTGTATGTACTCTGTGGCAGCGAGATTAATCTCGGCGAACACGTATGCATTTAAATGAATTAGACTGAAAATGAATCATTTAACATTATTTGGTTATTCCGTCTGGAGATCTGTAGTCGCATACTTGCTCAGATAGCACAGTTTGTCTAAACGTTATGAATGGGAAGAAAGAAAGATCGCCAATTGAAAATATATAATCTGACTCATTATTATTCAGTTATTTTTAACCAGTTTTTAAGAATTTGAATGACTTATAAGATATGTTCAGAAATTGCGAATTGAAATAAATTTGGCAAGTCTAGAATCAAGTTTCATATGTCCCTCTGAATGTCGATCAGAATGGGATATCTGTATCGTGAGAGATTTCCCCCGTATTCAGAAATAAAGAGACCGCGAAGATCACAGGAGCGTCTGGTAATCGACTGAAAAGCGGAGAATATAAACATAACGCTCGTTCGAAGTTTTTAGACAAACAAAATGTGATATCGTTTTTAGTAAAGCATATGTACATGTAACTCTTGGTATAAAGCCTGATTGCCCTCTGAATTGGGCGGTAATTACTTCCATTATTTGTTTAATTTTCTAGACACATGATATCAGACATAATTAATAGAACGTTAGTATATTATCAAGCGCCCGCCGAAAGTGGTGTTTCGGTTTTTTATTTCAAAGACATTATAGCCCCTCTCCCTTCGCTGTTGTTTCAAGGCGAGGGGTTTTTCAGAGACCGACTGCGGCTTTAATTATGAACACCTCTAGTTCCGATTGCCAGTATCTCCGCTAACCACTTCCAGGCAAAATTATGTCCGAAATAAACGGTGTTGATATAATGTAATTCTAAAAAAAATGGCATCTGCAATGAATACTACCAAATTATAAAACAAATCTCACACCGAGGTAATACACCGGTCAAACTCTTAACATAGATTTCTTTTTTTTCGGTTGAGACGATCCATGTTTCAAATTTCCACTAACGAGGAGCCGCGGAAGTTCAACCCCAGTGAAGATGAACCCGGGAAGTCGAACGCCAGTGGTGATGCGATGACGAACAGCCAGCCTATACCCACAGTCCAGGAGGGGATGGATAGCCAGCCGGACCCCAGCGTTACGGTTTCGAGTCATACGCCTGACAACATCGAACATAGATGCAGTGGATGCTCCTAGCGACCTGGTACAGGACGCCCATCCAGTGAGTGACATCTATCGGCGCCATTGGACCATGATACGGCACTGTTTCCACCGTCATCGCCCTATTCAAGATATCTACAATTTTCGACTGACCGACCTCACCCGTCTACGCAGCTACATGGAAGCCGTCTTCAAAGACCAAGCTACGTCGTTCAAATTAAATCTGGCGTTTGGTTATGTGCTGAAGCATAAGGAGACAGACCAAGTCCGATACTTTTACCCGAGCAGTAATATTCGGGTATTTGACCAACCGTTTACCATCACAGATAGGGCGTCGCTAGAGACGATGCTGGAGAAACTGGACACCGTGGATCCCTTGGAATGGGCCCAACAAGAACGCCCCCACACCAAGTGGATAGTGGAGAAGGTTACCAATGCTACGTTTTTCGTGACCAAGCTGACCGCCCAACCCATCGGTTGAATGCGTCACCCGTGCACTGACGAATACCATAACATGCCGTAGATATATCTACATGCTGGTCGTTGACTTGAGCTCAGTAAACTCTTGTACCTAATGTGACGGCGCGTTAAATAATAAAACATGGTGTTTGATATTTCAATTTGTTTTGCTATGAACATACTAAACATACCTAGGGCGGCTCCCCTAGCCTAGGTATGATGTAACATTAGGGATAATAAACTGTATGAACATTGCTGAACTTGTTGTTATTCATGATAACTGCTATGCGGTTGTATAATACAGAATATATATTGTATAATACAGGCCATTTATGATACAACACAGGACAGATATGGTATAATACAGCACAGATTTGATATGATACAGGACAGATACTGTATAATACAGCACAGAATTGGTATAATACAGAACATATATTGTATAATACAGGAAAAATATTGTATAACACAGGACAGATATGGTATAATACAGCACAGACTTGGAATGAAGCGAGACATATGGTATAATACAGCAAAGATATGGTATAATGCATGACGGATATGGATGGTCCATCTCTAGACCAAATACCTTCCTTCACTGACCCAAAATGCTCACTTTCGCTACTACTCGTACTGATGACGTCACCAATGACGTCACAGATGCTGTGGACATCCCGCAAATCGTGGGGAAAAATTGCCACTGAGCCAATTATAAAACATGTTCTTTCGCTACTACTCGTACTGATGACGTCACCGATGACGTCACAGATGCTTTGGACATCCCCTAAATGGAGTCTACATCCCGAGAACTGCAAGATGACACTTTCCACGACGCATTCGGACCAAAGATGGCCCCTCTCCACTCCAAATACCTTCCTTCACTTTCCCAAAATGGCCACTGTACTTAATGCACCCAACTGCGCATGCGCCGATTGACTCGACTTGCAATAAAATACTCGCCATTCTGACTCTACCTGACAAAAGCTTGACTTTGACACCTGCCACAACCCATTTGGACCACTAGTGGTTCACATCGGCCCCAAAATGTATATTTCCATACTACGGCCTGTCTGCGCATGCGCAGAATGACGATATTCCTACCCCACCTCCACCCAGTCGAATGCACCCTCACGAATGCCTCACATTGATACCTTACTCGACTCCAACAGACCATTAGTGGCCCACATAAACCCCAAAACGTCTATTTCCATTCCTTTTCCCCACAATTCCCAGTTTGCGCATGCGCGGAATGGTGAACGCGGACGATACACTAGTCCAGGCAGATGCTCTTTCACGACTGCTTTACATTGATACCTCATACAACTCCATCGGCCCATGAGGGGCTCACCTAGATCCCAAAACGTCTATTTACATACACTTGGTCTACTGCGCATGCGCAGAATGACGTCAGTTCCACGTGTCACCCATCCCATCGGATGCGCCTTCACGACTGCTTCACATGGATACCTCATACGACTCCATAGGACCAGGAGAGGCGCACCTAGGCCCCAAAACATCTATTTCCATAATTCCCTGTCTGCGCATGCGCAGAATGGTGACAACGCCCGAGCCACTAGTCCAGGCGGATGCCCCCTCATGTGTGCTTCACATAGATACCTCACTCGACCCAATCGGTCCACTAGGGGCTTACCTAAATCCCAAAACGTCTATCTCCATACCCTTTTCCCATAATTCCCTGTCTGGGCATGCGCAGAATGTTAAACACGGACCAGACACTAGCCCAGGCGGATGCCCCCTTATGTGTGCTTCACACTGATACCTCACTCGACCCAATCGGTCCACTAGGGGCTTACCTAGATCCCAAAACGTCTATCTCCATACCCTTTTCCCATAATTTCCTGTCTGCGCATGCGCAGACTGGTGACAACGGCCGAGACACTAGTCCGGGCGGATGCCCCCTCATGGGTGCTTCACACGGATACCTCACTCGACCCAATCGGCCCACTAGGGGCTTACCTAGATCCAAAAACGTCTATTTCCATACCCTTTTCCCACAATTCCCTGTTTGCGCATGCGCAGAATGGTGACAACGGCCGAGACACTAGGGTGCACTCCAGAGATTCTTCCATTCGGCATGGAATAGACTATGGGTCCGTTTTTCGGCCACCAGTTGTCGTAAAACCTTCAACCCAAATCACTTATATGTATATATTTTCTGAAAGAGCATGATGAAACTATTATTTTAAGATATAACACTGCTATGTTATAGAAAAATTAAACTCGAACATTCTCCTCCATGCTTGCTTCATTTTTCCTAGAAAACCCCTTAAAAATGTCGAAAAATGGCTCAATTTCCAGAAAAATCTGTAAGAGCGATTTCAATTAAACTTCTTACTCACGTTCCCTGGTCCGGTCTCAACTTAAAAAGGCAAACAAAAGTGGGTGTCAACCTGCCCGTTTTTTGTCAGATTTTCTTCCCGTAAATGAGTCCCGATTTTTAGGCACACCCAAGGGGCATAACTGAGGCAGGACAAATTTTACTCCATGATCCCGATCAGCGTGTAGACGAAGCCAGCACTCGATTTGTACGTACTCGTTTGCAGCGTTGATAATGCTGAACAGGATGGCATTATAGATATAAGCTATTAAGAAGACAAGAAGAATTATGATGTAGCAGAACAAGGGCAGTCTATCGTATTATGAAATTAGAGAGGGGCCATTACTACGAAACTGCGGAGGGCCACCTTAAGGGGCAGGATGTTTTTTACGAAATTAATTATTCACATGTATCGTAATCTCAGAGTGTTTGCGAGTATGGCGGTATACAACACTTGCCAGTTATACATATTATTTTGGGAAATCCGACCGATAACTTTCCCCCTACCCCATCTTTGTTTTGATCACTTTTGCCAATTCTAGCAGGATTTTCGAGAACAAAACTCAAAATTAACCTATTTCTTCTTAATAATGGTCATCCATTCGGCAATATGAAGGCCGTGGTTGCTTTTCCGCTTTCCATTGATAGCAGAAACGCGGAAAAATGCAAATAAGAGATGTAACCAAGTCAAATTATTGGTAATTTTGCACTAAATTTTCTCCTAGAAACATGGGAAATACTTCAGAAACTTGAGAAATAATTCGTAAAACCATAATAATATACATCCATTCCATCCTTTATGGACTGTAAATGGGTTCTCTTGTAAAGAAAATTTACACTGGCAAATTTATATCATTCTGATAGGATCTCGTTCTGCCATAATATCCACCGAAATCTCATTCCAGGGGGAGATAACTCTTGTATGGAATACAGTATGCAATAACCTCAATAGTATACTAATGGACACACTGTGGATTATTTTAATCGAACTCCTGGTCTTCTTTCCACCTGCTTCCGAAAATAGCGCTTCATGTGTAACTAGGCAGCCAAAATTAAACTATCTGGCGTAATGATACATCTCCGCTTCGTAACGGAGTCTACTTTAAGATAATGCATAGACTCCACTATTATGCCTTAAAGGGTGCACTCCAGAGATTCTTCCATTCGGCATGGAATAGACTATGGGTCCGTTTTTCGGCCACCAGTTGTCGTAAAACCTTCAACCCAAATCACTTGTATGTATATATTTTCTGAAAGAGCACGATGAAACTATTATTTTAAGATATACCACTGCTATGTTATAGAAAATTTAAACTCGAACATTCTTCTCCATGCTTGCTTCATTTTTCCTAGAAAACCCCTTAAAAATGTCGAAAATGGTCAAATTCGGCTCAATTTCCAGAAAAATCTGTAAGAGCGATTTCAATTAAACTTCTTACTCACGTTCCCTGGTCCGGTCTCAACTTAAAAAGGCAAACAAAAGTGGGTGTCAACCTGCCTGTTTTTTGTCAGATTTTCTTCCCGTTAATGAGTCCTGATTTTTAGGCACACCCAAGGGGCATAACTGAGGCAGGACAAAATTTACTCCATGATCCCGATCAGCGTGTAGACGAAGCCAGCACTCGATTTGTACGTACTCGTTTGCAGCGTTGATAATGCTGAATAGGATGGCATTATAGATATAAGCTATTAAGAAGACCAGAAGAATTATGATGTAGCAAAACAAGGGCAGTCTATCGTATTATGAAATTAGAGAGGGGCCATTACTACGAAACTGTGGAGGACCAC